>CM052440.1:147517810-147528014 GCA_028533085.1 Varecia variegata | reverse complement strand
GTAGTTTAATGACAGACTTGGGCCTTTTCAATATCTACACACCAAACCTTTTCAGGTTAACAATATTATAATTTCTAGATAGATGGTAAAATGATTGACTAGTCTTAAGTTTTTCAACTTTAACCTGCCCAAGTCATACCATGGAATTAAGAAAGTTATTTTCCTGTCCCATAAATGTAATTACTTATTTACAGATAGTGTGCTGTATTTTTAACAGCAGCCATTTCTTTATTTTATAATAAACCACTTGTGAATGAAAATAAGCTCAAGATAGCTTATTACCTTGAAATTTGCATTTGAATGTACTAGAGATTACAGCTATTATTTTTAATGACAGTTACAGAATGGGTTATTAAGTAACTCAGTTGTCTGGAATTAACCTTACTTTATGCTAATGAACCAATAATTCATTCATTCATTCATCCAACCAATACTTACAAAGGGCCAAGTATGTGTCAGGCACTATTCTGGGGGCGTAGGGTACATCACTCAATGGAACACACGCAGATCCTTGCTTTTGCTGTGGGGTTAGGTGGGCAAACACTGAACACAATAAATAAGTGAGATATCTATTGAGTTAGAAGGTGGTAAGTGCTATGAGAATAGAGGCAGAGAAGGATGATGAGTCCTGAAAGTGCAGGATGAGAGGGTATTTGGGGCAAGGATTTGGAGCTAAGACTTGAAGGAGATGAAGGAATTAGCCATGTGGAGTTCTGGAAGAAGAGAATTCCAGGCAGAGACAACGGTCAATACAAAGTCCTCAAGCAGGAGGATATCTGGCTTGTGGGAGGAACAAAAAAGAAGCCAGGAGAGCTTGTGCAGAAGGAGGGAGAGAAGAGCAGGAGGTGATATTAGAGAGGTGGCCAGTGTGGAAACCGAATGGTTTGATAAAGACTTTTTTGAGAATTTAGATCACCATTTCCATACAGGATATCATGCTTCATTTTGAGCCTGATAATAGTGTTATCTTAGTGTCCTCCTGACAATTTCTTACTGAAACTAATTTCATATTTTATGTGACCAGTTACAATTGTATGATTCCATTCAATTTAACATTCTCTATGTCTAAATTCCAGTTTGTGGCTGATATGAGAAGGTGACTTAAAAAATAAGACAAACATTTAATTATTCAGTCAATTTGAACTACATTATGATAAAGAAAATGCCTTCTGTTCATTCATGAGTAAAATAACATTTCTTTAAAATGTCCATGTTGTCAAAAGAAGGCACATTATTTGTAAATGTAAAACATTTCTCCAAGAATTAGATACCTAAGAATGGCATGCCATAGATTTTTTTTTTAGACAATCATCACCTCATACTACCAGAAAATGTCTTTTAAAAACATAAACCATATCTTTCAGAACGAATATAGCATTTGATAAATGTCACAACAATGTGCTTTCCTAATGAACCATGTTCCTACACTGTTACCTAAACACATCTCTCTACTGTGTCAGAATGTAGTTGCTTCTACTTAACTAGAAATAGTTATTGGAAGACTGAAAAAAATAAATAAGTGCATGGTGATATTCACGGGATAGAAACTAAAACAACTCAACGATTAAGGACAATTATGATGTGTACTTATGGTAAAAGGCAAGGTGGCCCTGAGGTTGTATGAAGCAACACTAAATTGGAAAGGCCTTGAGAGCCTAAGAGCATAAACATAACTGAAAGTGATCACACTCAACGCCTCCACAAATATTTACTAAGTACCTGTTATGTGCTAAACCCTTCACTAGTAGCTGAAGAGAGAATAGCGAACAAAACAATCCTGGAACTTACAGTCCAGCGAGAAGCCAGCGCTGCACAAATCATACAGGAGCACACAAATAAAGCACTTAATTACAGTTGTCCTAAGTTATGGCTCCACTCGAAAAAAAGATCCATGTGCTCAAAACTTTGAATTGGTCACATATTACAGCTCCGGACTGGTGAGTGACGCTTGGCACATATGGTAAGTGCTCACAACACAGTTGTTGGCTGTTAATTAATTATGAGAAACAGAAACACAGAATGGAAGGAGAGCATAAAAATAGGGAGTTCTATCCAAATCTGGAAGTTGTTTTAATGATTAAGCTGAAATCTGGATAATAAATAGGATATACACAAGGAACAGGAAAAAGGGGAAAGGATAGGGTGGGAGAATTTCTTTAAGAGAGAACAACTTGATGGCAGGAAGCCCTGAGGAGGGACACTTGGTCCTTTCCAAAGAATTAACAATAGCCTAGCCTGGGGAGTGGGAAGGTAGCGGTTGACAGACAGGTGAGCAAGTGAAGGCCAGGTAATGCAAGGCCTCGGAAACTTTAAGGAAGAGTTGTCACTGCACCCTAAGAGCAATAGAAAACCACTCAAGAATTTTAACGGATGTGCTCAGGTTTCTGTTTTTAAATGATCCTAGAGGCAGGATAAATCCTAGGATCCTATCATTTTTCTCAACACTGAATTTAGTACAAAGAAATCTAGGCAGAATTTTCCCGAATTTGACTTTGCTACTAAGAAAAATTTCTGGTGGGAAGAATTTTAAGGAGGTTATTGATAGAAGACATGAATTTCGATTCATTGGAAACAGTGGTGGGTATCAGAAAACGGATTTAGAGATGACGAAAGAAAAAAAAGAGAGCGAGAAACAGCCCCGAACAAGGACAAACTTTACTGAAGAAGTCCGGAAGGGCCTCTGCCGAAAGCAGCCAGACAGGCCCTGCCTCAGCGCTTGGCGGGGCTTTTGAGGGCCGGCAGGCGGGAAAGGGCGGTCTTGCTTATGCAAAGAGAGGTGTGAAAAAGGGACCAATCAGGGCCCGGGTTCGATATGTAGATTAGGGATTAAGAATCAACCAGTCAGAGCCCGGAGTCCTTTAGGTAAATGAGGGATTCAGATTTAACCAACCAGGGCTTCCCGAGAAGCGTTTTCAGGATAGGGGGTGGAGATTTCTTTGGCGGGCTTTTTGAATCCGGGGAAGAAGCGAATGGAGGTTGTCCTTTCTGTCCTTCAGTAGAATTCTAAAATTTCTAAAATGACCCTCTTCCTTGGTTTACTCACATGATTATGTTACCTGGCAAAATAGCTTTGGCAAATGTAGTTAAGGTTGTTAATCAGTTCACTTTAGGAGACGGAGATGATCACGTAGGCCTAACCTAATCGCCCGAGGTTAACCAGGGCTGAGATGGAGGGTCCATGGGACAAGGCACTGGAAATGGCCTCTAGGAGCTGAGCCCGCTCAGTAGCCAGCAAGAAATTGGGGATGTCAGTCCTACAGCTGCAAAAAAACTGAATCTACAGGAGCTTGGAAGCAGATCCCTCCTGATACTCCAGAGGAGGGACACCAGCAGACATGGACACTTCAGCCTTGTGGGGCCCCGGGCCAAGAACCCAGCTGAGCCCACAGGGACTTATGACCCACAGAACTGTGACATAATAAATGCACGTTGTCTTAAGCCACTCAATTTGTGGTAATCTGCTACACAGATAGAAAACTGATATGTGGATGTTTTAAAACGTCTGTTAGAGAAAATCTGAACATTAGTTGGAATTTCATTGCTGCATGTCCATTAGGTTGTTTTACTGTATCTTAGAAAGGAAGGCATCTTAGTCCATTTGGGCTGCTATAACAAAGTACCATAGAGCAAGTGGCTTATAAACAAGAGACATTTATTTCCCGAAGTTTTGGAGGCTGGAAGTCCGATATCGGGGTGCAGCATGGTTGGCTTCTGGTGAGGGCTCTTGCCAGGTTGCAGACTGCAAACTGCTCATTGTACCCTCACTGGGTGGGAAGAGAATGAGAGAGATCTCTGGGGTCTCTTTTACAAAGGCACTAATTCCATTCCTGAGAGCTCCACCCTCATGACTTAATCACCTCCCAAAGGTCCCTTCCTCCTGACACCATCACATTGGGAGTTAGGATTTCAACATATAAATGTGGAAGAGGGCAGAGGGAGACACACACTCAGTCCATCACAGATTTATTTAACTTTCTGCCGTGGCTGTTCTCACTCTGGTAAACTCTCTTGTAAGTAGCATTCAGTCCACTTCTGCCCACTTTCTAAGTATTTGACAGGACCACGTGAACCAAAGAATAGACTAAAGCCAGAAAATGTAAGGCATTGCCGCAGTCCTTGGCCCCACATTTTGTCCCCACTTGTCACCTCCCCCAATCCTGCAGGAGAGACTGGCCACCTCCACAAACTAATGGGAGCAATATGGCACCTTTTTTATGAAAAATAAAAGGCTGTACCAACAAATTACGATCTCCCAGGCACAGATGATAAAAAGATGTCTTTGCCTTGACATTTGCTTATCTTATGGCCAATAAGAGCTGACATTTGATTATACTCAGGGCTATCTAACATTCTCTGCCCTCCTTCTTCCCTCGCCATCATCTGCTGTCTAATTGCTTTTAAATTCTACCTCTTTAAAATGCAGGAATATGACATGAAGTAATCTCTCAAATAATTACAGTCACTGTGTTTGATTAAAAATGTCGGAAGAGATTGGGAAAAAAAGGTGATTAGTTAAGGTGGACTAACTACTGTAAGAAACCCAAAATCTTGGTAACTTATAATTAGTAAGATTTTTCTATTGCTCCTCTCACAATTTGCTCCTGTTTTGGAGGAGGAGGTGTGTGCTCTGCTCTACACAGTTTTTCAGGGATACAGGCCCCATCCATTTAATGATCCACCACTGCTAGGGTCTCAGAATCCTCCTCTGGGTCTTCTACCATTGGTCAGGAACTGAGAGAAAAAAGAAATTATGAAGAAGATAACGAAGGAAGTCCACTTAAACTTTCTTTGGCCCAGAAGTGGTGCACATCACTTCCATTACATTCAACTGGCAAGAAATGATCCCACAGCCCCATCTAAGTATAAAGAAGCTGGGAATTACAGCTTGGCAGTGTGCCCAGGAAGGTGTGAGCATAGAAATTGGTGAGTCCCGGCACTGTCTCTCCCACAATAGGATAAGGTGAAATCTGTGGGTGAGTCACAGGTTTTGGTTATCCATGTTAGCAATTCACCTTTATCATGGATTTGGAAATATGTACTTCCAGTTACTACTGCTGCATAACAAAACATAGCACCATAAACAACTGTTTTGTTAAGTTTTTGGATTCTTCAGGCCCCAAATTCAAAAAAGGCAAAAGAGGGTAGCTTGTTCCTGCTCCGTGATACATGGCGTCAGCTGGCATGACTCGACAGCTGGGGCTGGAATCGTGTAGAGGGGTCTCCATACACATGTCTGGCAGTTGATGCTGGCGGTCAGTTAGAGCCTCAACTGAGGCTATTGACCCAACCAACACATGACCCCTCATGTGGCCTGCACTTTTTCACAACAGAGTATCCTCGGGGAGTCAAATTTCTTCCATGGAAGCCCAGAGTTGCAAAAACAAGTGCCACAGTACACAGGCAGAAACTACATTGCCTTTATGATCTAGCCTCAGTCACTTTTGTGCTCTACTAGTCTAAGAATTCACAAGCCCACCCGAATTCAAGGAGAGGGGACATAGACCCACATCTCTATGAGAGGTTCCCAAGGTCACATTGTACAAGAGTATGTGCAATGGGAGACATTGTGGTGTCTAATTTTGGAAAATATGACTTGCCACATATATTATCTTAGAATCACTCAATTTCAGTGCTTGAAAGGACTTTGTACCTTATAGAACAAAGGGCAGCAAACTATGGCCCATTGCCTATTTTTGTAAACAAAACGTTATTGAAATACAGCCATGCCTATTTTTCAGCAGAGTTGGGTAGTTGCAAAAGAGACCATGTGACCCATAAAGGAGAAAGTATTTATATCTGATCCTTTACAGACAAAGTTTGCTGACTCTGTAGATAGAATATTATTAAACACGTGGGCACTGAAGTTAGACTACTAGGTTTTAGATCTCAGTTCTGAAGGGAGCCAGTTATGTGGCTTTGAACAAGCTACTCAGATGCCATAGACTGCCATTTTTCCACCTGTATAATTGGGGAAATAGTAAAGTCTGTCACTGAATTGTGAGCATTAAATAATCTAGGAACAGGGTATAATGAGCATTCATAAATGCCTACTCTTTTTATTATAATTTCCTAGATCAGTTGTCCATCCAACTCATATGTTTGTCTCCAGTGTCATGTACTGCAGATTTCAATACATCTAGCGATACAGGAAGCCCATTTCATCTTTAATCATTCTGTCTATTAGAAATTTCTTCCTTTCACTAGGTTGAAATCTGTCTGCTTATAGTTCTATGCTATTAATCCTGGTTCTATCTCCTTGAGGTTCTACAAAACCTCTCTTTCAAATATTAGGTCTTCAAATATTTGAAAAGGGTTTCTCTGAATTTCATCTTGTCAAGACTATATATCTTTGGTTCTTTCAATTGCCTCTTCTAAGACACAGTTTACACTCCTTCCCCACCTTGGCAATTCCTTTTAGAAGGGAATATGCAATAACCCTTGAATCACACAGGGCTTTAACTGTGAGGGACCACTTATACACAGATTTTTTTCAACCAAACACAAATCGAAAACACGGCAGTCTCAGGATGCAAAACCTGCAAATGCAGACGGCTGACTTTTAAGCTTTCACACAAGCAAGTTCAGTAGTGCCAACCAATGAACTTGAGTATGTGAGGATTTGGGTATACGTGGGGGCCCTAGAACCAATCCTTCCTTTTTTGTGTGAAATTCACTGTCCTCTTTTGTTATACTTTCCCCCTTTAGGTTTGGATGTGTGGAGGAGAAATGTTTGACGTTCCGTGTTCGAGAGTTGGTCATATCTACAGAAAGTACGTCCCATACAAAGTTCCATCCGGGACGAGCCTGGCAAGAGTGAGTAACTCAGGATCAGACCAAACTGGGCTCGGTGTGGCTTTGTGCAGGCAGAATAGTCAGCCTCACACACGGTGTGATCCAAGGCACAGTCTCACAGACACCCGTTAATGTACAGAGAGCTCCTGTGTTTCTCAGTTTGGTTTCCATTGCTTAAGGAAGTATTAACTATTATGGCAATTCTTGTTATGAATTGTTTCAAAGCATTTTCACATGCTTATATTTTAATCTTCACTGTTACCTTCTGAGGTTGGTACCCTTTATTTCGTAGATGAGATAATGGAGGTTTAGCGAGGTAACTTGTTATGCTCACAGGAATGATAAATAGCAGAGAAAGTCTACAAAATGGGGGACCAGTTCCTTTCCCCCCACACGGAATGCAACAGGATATGTGATAAGTCAGATGCAGAAAGGGGTGAGGGGGGATGGGAGAGATGGGTACCCGAACTCTGCTCATTTGTAACCAGGGCCAGCTCTGCCTAAAATTGTACTCATCCTCAAAATTCTAAAATTGGCCAAGTCTAATATTTTCCCCACATTCCTTTGAATAAAACCTTTCTCATTGACCAAGTGCAAGGATGTTTTTCTCTTCTGCCTTTTAGAATGTTTTCGTACACGTCCAGGAGGACTTAGTCACAATACCTTCTCCAAACAGTCTTGACAATTTCCTGTTTTCCATGTTCTGTTACTCGCTTCATGGCCGAGTCAGTTTCCTTTTCCCCCCATATGCACCTGCTGCAGCTCAGACGCCAAATCTAGAAAAAGGGTATTTTTACCATATCTCTTTGCACAGTGCTCTCCTGGGAATCTAATCCTGAACTCTTCATTTTGGTCCTTTTACTAGGAGGGCTGCAATATATAACTATTTGAGTCTTTCATATAAAGCTCAAAAAGCTCACATAACAAGCTTTTGTAAAACAATGAATAAACTAATCCATCAGGATCCAATAGAGTATCAGTAATGCAAGGGCACAGCTCTCTGTCTGTATCATTTGCAGCTATTCTCCCAGCACCTAAAACAGGGCTCAGTGGCACTCGGATATCTGTTGAAATATTAATTAATCAGGAAAATAGGAACAGAAAGTACTATGGGTTTAAGTTGTTACTAAAACATAAACACTTTAATGAAGTATAGTGAAATTTTCATTAATACTGAATCTTCTTTGGGAGAGGTCATTCTTCCTCATGCCCTTTCTGAGATTAGTTGTCAACAGTACTCATTTTTCTCAAGTCACATTCACAATCTCGAACAGCAGTTAGAGTTTACAGTAATGTTGTTACATCACAAACACCTTGAAGGCAAATCCAGGCTGAATATCCCTTTTCCGAAATGCTTGGGACCAGAAGTGTTTCGGATTTCTGATTTTTTCAGATTTTGGAATCTGTGCATATATATAATGAGATATCTTGGGGATGGGACCCAAGTCTAAACATCATATACACTTTATACACATATCCTGATTATAATTTTTAATACATTTTTTTAAAATTTTGTGCATGAAACAAAGTTTGTCTTAAGTACTTACGTGTGGAATTTTCCACTTGTGGCTTCCTGTCAAGTGCTCAGAAAGTTTTGGCTTTTGGAGCATTTCAGATTTTGGATTTTCAGATTAGAGATGCTCAACCTGTAGTCATATTCTTCCTCCCTCCCCCCAAAATTAATTAATCATTAATAATGTACTCCTCTAAATAGCTGTAGAAATACACTATTTGAAGAAAAGGAACCAATCACAAAATCATAAAGTAATTAAAGAGCTGCATCTTGGGTAAGGAGATAGGGCTTAATTTAGTCGTAAGAGTTAATACAAATGAATCAGAAAAGAACAATAATTCACCGGATGGTAAATGATTGAACAATTTTGCCACATAGCACAAATCAGCCAGGTAGATACCATAAATCGTAGCAGTTTAAAATATCCTAAAGATAAAGGATACTCTGTCATTTCCCCACCTTCCCTCACTCACACGCCTCCCATTTGTGCCCCGAAAGGAGCCCTTGACTCGCAAGACGTGCGTGTGCTTGGTTCATAGTCAGCGTAGAGTGTAAAAGCTGGTGGGAAAAGTTGTGCTGATCTAAAAGGGTTTGTTTTCAAAAAATAAAATTGCTCAGGTATTTTCAAGAAAGAAATTAAGTACTTTTTCAAGGACTGTCAAATATAGGGAAACTAGGCCTGGCACATAAAACTTCCAGGGAAAAGTGAGCATTCATTCAAATGAAAAAACTCCATAATTCTGAATTTTAATCTTTTCCACTCAGATCTTACTTGAGGGCTCATTTTTATTTATTTTTTTTCCTCAACTGCTAGAGCAATCAGAAAGTCATAAATATTGAAGCTCAACTGTCACTCTGAGGACTGTTTTATGATTTTTTAAGTAAAAAAGTACATTGAAATGAAAAACAATTCTGATATTTTGTGGGAGCAGCTCAACTACTTTGCTACACCCTACATTATTACTAAATCATCCAAAATGATGAGAGACTTTAAAGATGCTTCAACTGCAGGGCCACATCTGCTCACGTGGTATTTTAATCTTTCAGCCTTATTAGGAAATGGAGATGAAGGTGGAACCCTGACCCCCAAAGGCTTGTTTTCTTACTCTACAAAACTTGTCTACTTCTTCAAAAGTGTGCACCTTTCATTTATATACCTATGTAAATTGATAATTCCAACAAACTTCCAAAATACACACACACACACACACACACACACACATACCTGTGTGTGAACAGCCTGCAGTGCATTGAACAGCAAACCAGTGTATATTATAGAAATAAATTCAAATAATTATTCAGTACCTTCTATGATATATATTTACCTAGCATTCCAGTCTGGTTGGAAGAGACGATATAGCCCCATATGAAACCATTAGAGGACAATGCAACACAATGAGTAATTGTTCAAATGCATCAAAAAGAAGAGGAGGGGGAGTTGGTACCACAGCTGTGACCTTCTTCGGTCCTGTCAAATTAAACAACTTGAAAGAGGACCCACAAGGACACCTAAATTAAATTACAAGTTTCATAGAACAGTGATTCCCAAACCCAGGACCAGTGACCAGAGCCAATTTCTGGCCAAGTCTTCCCCCAGCCTCAGTGCACTGAGAAAAAATAATAATCACAAGGCTAAATCTGTTCAATCTAATACAACTCTTTGCATAGCAATTATAGGCTTTTTTTTCTTTTCGTATGACAAGAGACATGATAGTAAATTTTTGCTAATGCCCTTATTTGGCAAAAGCAACAATTAGCATCACTGTATCATTTCCCACAAAATGCAAAGCTCTGGGACACAGTGACTTACAATCCAGCTTCATCTAGGAATCGGAGTATTCATTTGTCATTGATAAATCTAGATATTTTTACTGAGTCGGCGGAGGGGGGGGGGGGGGG
>CM052440.1:147505061-147517710 GCA_028533085.1 Varecia variegata | reverse complement strand
TCTATGAATGCCCCTGTGTTTGGGGACCATCAAAGCCACTGGACCTGAGAAAGGTGGCTCTAATAGCAGGGACCTGCCAGAGGTGCAGAGCAGTCGCCCATGACCAAACGTGCCAGCCGGTGGCAGCACACAGTAGTCCTCATGGGAGCAACTTGACCCATGCGCGCTTCCCCGGGAGGGTCGCCCCGCCGCGGAGGGCAGCCCCGCTGACAGCGGCAGTCCAGGACGCACACAGCACCCCCAGTGCCCGTCGGAGACAAGGGTAGAGCCAGCCCTACGCCAAGTCTGTAAGGGACACCAGAGAATGCGAATCAGGGGACTGTGGACTTCTGTGTTTCACCTCTGATGTAGCATCAATAATTTTTTTATTCTAAAATTTCGTCTTGCATTTTATACCAACTATTTAAGAGCATAGGAGAATTTAGATTTTTCGAAGTTCCAGGATAAGAGCTGAAACCAAAGAAGTCAAATCCCGTAAAAGTCAACTTGTGCAGGCAATTCCCCAGTTCTTGAAAATGTTAACTCACAGGGAAGGGCTAGAGGTTAAACGGTGAGTGGGTAGAGGTGGGATTATGAACCGAGGTCTCTCTGCCCAAGGTCCACTCTCCTGACCACTCTGCCCCTTCCAGAAGGCTTGGGACAAACAGGAGCAGCTGGCACCAGCGCGAGCAAAGGCCAAGCTGGATGCACAGGCACAGAGAGCAGCAAGGGGTGCGGGCACCTGCGGAGTCAGACCCACCTGCACCCCAAAGGCAGCCCCGGGGACCCCCTGGGCTGAGGGCCAGGGCTGGACTTTGTGGGGTTGGGAATAGGAAGTGCACGGTAACAATAGAAGAGGTAAAATGGAAAGACCAGCCAGTAAGTAAACATTAAAGGGGAAAAGACTAAAGGAAGTAATGTTTTGAATGCAAGAAGCATTTGTAAAGAGAACTTCATAAAAGATTTTTATTGATCTGTACCCTGTGCGAGGAGGCGGAGCTCACACGTCAGGAGGTTTCCGTGTTGGTGTCGGAGGGAAAGTGGTGTCAGTGCAAAAGCGGGGAAGTGAGCGAGAGGAAAGGGGAAGCTGAGGGTGGTTTTAGAGAAGGCGAATTCTAAGCGACAGCCTTTTCGTGGGCTCAGGCAGAGCCAGATCTGGGGAGACACGCACAGACTTCCCACCCAGAATACTGAGAGCCCACAAAAATCTGCCAGATTTTCTTTAGCAATAAATTTTCATTTCTGAAAAAAAAAAAATACTTACTGTGCCAGTCCCTGCAAGAGGCCCTGGAAGTTTGGGTGATGAACAAACCAAGCACAAACCTTAACCTCTCTTAACTAATGGCCCTGAGGCAGAGCACACGCAGTCGGGCGATCTGTGTACAGCAGGGCCGGCACGTCCTGAGGGCGAGAAAAGGGTTAAATGAAAACCAAACTCGTATGGAATGAGATGCATCTCACATAGCTTACTTGTGTATAAACTGTTTTTGTATAGATTACTATGTCATAATTGAGATTAGGATTTAACTGAAGAGGAAGTATATGTCATATAGAGCTGCAGTCCCCACCCACATGGCACCAGTCAGTGGCCTGTTAGGAACCGGGCCACACAGCAGCAGGTGAGCAGCAGGCAAGGGAGGGAAGCTTCATCTGTATTTACAGCTGCTCCCCGTCGCTCGCATCACGCATAAATTTTGCCTCCTGTGAGATCAGCAGTGGCAATAGATTCTCATAGGAGTGGGGACCCTACTATAAACTGCACATGGAGGGATCTAGGTTGCACACTCCTTAGGAGAATCCAATGCCTGATGACTGAGGTGGAGCTGAGGCGGTGATGCTAGCTCTGGGGAGCAGCTGCAAATACAGCAAATCATTAGCAGAGAGGTTTGACTGCACAATAAATGTAATGTGCTTGAATCATCCCAAAACCATTCTCCAACACTCCCGTCCGTGGAAAAATTGTCTTCCGTGAAACCCAACCCTGGTGCCAAAAAAGTTAGGGACTGTTGAAGAGCATATAGCATTATTTTACATACACAGTGATATTAACAGATTATATTTAATGATCCTATAGGTTACACTAATCTTCATACAAGTTACAAATGTTCTTGACATTATATATTCACTTAGGGTTTCTTAGCTGAATATAACGACCTTTAAAGATTTCCTGTGGTTATTGTATTTCGTGGGCACAGGGCTAAATCTGAGTCTGGTTGTGTTGCCTCTGTCAACTATGAAACGACTTCTTAATATACTTCCCGTGATGCCTTTATTCCGGGGCCACCTCCCCAGTGACATCCAGCTCTGCTGACTCCATTGATCATCTCAGACTCTCCAAATTGATGGGGATGGAGAGATGAGTAGGGAGGAGGAAGAGGAGGAAGAGGAGGAGGAGGAAGAAGAGGAGGAGGAAGAGGAGAAATGCTTCGATGTAGAAGCCAGACGTTCCCCCAAGTTGATGCACGAATGCTTCTTCCTTGCGAACGGTGGTCTCGGCTGTCCCCTTCTGAAATAGCCGAAAGGGAAGAGCATGACGTCTGACATACAGAGCTCGCCCTTGTTTATGTCAGAAAACTGTATCAGTCCAGTCGAGGAAAAGCATTCACAAGCCCAAAATGACCAGTTTGAGATCCAAAAATAAAATCACCAACAAGGCTATAAAGTATGGTGATGAATGGGAAATCTCCAGTCCCACAAATTGACCTTTCTCCCCTGATGACTATAAATCAGTTACTCTCGTAAAGCTGCCCAGCAATAGGAGCTGTAGCATGACAGCCTCCAACACCCACAGCAGTCAGCACTTCTTTCTACTGCTCTTAGAACCATAGGGTTCAGGTGCTTTATTTGAAACTATCAATGAGTTCAGGGACATGGTGGCCTAACACAGGCTTCTTCCCCAAAAGCAGGAAATGATGAATTCTTCCCCAAAGACTCAACCTGCATAAATGGCTGGGACTTTTGCGCACAGGCAATTCCTCTGAAAACAGTAACTACCTCTAATTCTTCCTTACAATATAACAAAGGGCAGACCCAGGTGCAGTGGCTCAAACCTATAAACCTAGCACTCTGGGAGGCCGATGTGGGAGGGTTGCTTGAGGTCAGGAGTTCTAGACCAGCCTGAGCAAGAGCAAGACCCCGTCTCTACTAAAAATAGAAAAAATCAGCCAGCTATGGTGCCACAGGCCTGTAGTCCCAGCTACTCGGGAGGCTGAGGCAGGAGGATCGCTGGAGCCCGGGAGTTTGAGGTTGCTGTGAGCTATCATGATACCACTGCACTCTAGCCGGGGGTGACAGAGGGAGACTCTATCTCAAAAATAAATAATATATATAAAACACAAAAGGGCAACAAGGCTGTCTAATCCTTGTGACAAGAACTAAAGATGATTCACACACGGCAATCGTGTGTTTGCTTCTCTCTCCTTTTGGCCACAGTCTAAAATATAATACTGTTTGTTTAGATGGGGCTCTTTCCTTAAGAAATTCAGACATCTGCCTTAAATAATATTTCATTATTCTCCACGATATTCCCCCTAAAAATCAATCATAAATTTATTATGTGACAATAATGATTCAGTAGATCATTGAGCTATGATGCATTTATTGCATGCTGTGAAGATAAATGTCCTCTCTAGCCTCCAAAAGGCTCGGGCTGGAGAAATTCTATCACTAAATATTTAATAGGTGCCTCTGTGTGCCAGGCAGCAATTCACATAGCACGCTATGTGTCCTGAACCGACAGCATGGGGCCTTGCCAGTTAGATGAAGCCACGGCTTTGAAAGTAAGGCAATGTCACCTCACCTCAGGACATGCCCCTACACCCAGAAGAGTTGCTGGTGGGCAACGCTGACTCAGCACTCATGCTCACACGTTAACCATGTTGCCTTGTACAACACCCGGCATTTCCTGCTCGTGTTGCACACGAGGAAGATGAGGCCAAGTGAAACTCTTGTGTCCGCCAAGGACCTGCCGAGAGGAAACAGGAAAACGTGAGACCCAAATCTACTCTCCACGGCTTGGCCCTTCTCTCCTCCCTTGATTCCTAATCCAGTGGTGTCAATTCTTTAGGTACCCATATATTTTGTTTAATAAACAATAGAATCACATATTGTCTTTAAAATTTTTGAACAATATGGAGTTAAAGCATAGAATTTTCATGCCAAACAGACACTGAAAAAGAAAGTTGTGTAGCAAGTCGCTGACAGGTGCAGCCTCCTGCCATTTGGAAGTAGCATGAAAAGAACATGGGAGGTGAAGACAGCATTATTTTAAAACTTAGCAATTTCCCACAAAACTATCTTTTAGTTTGGTTTCTTCCTATTTATTTGCTTTACATTTATTTTTCCTCAAAAGCTCCCACAGATGCCATGTGCTTCCCCAAATTAAAACATTTTGCTCAATTCAGTTGTTTCAAGTATTCCTTCGTGCGTTCCCAAGTTTCAGCTCAGCTCTGACTTGTGAATCAATTATCTGATGCTTTCTAATGTGCAAAACGAGCTTAGAATGGAGTCAGGTAGTCCCCAAGCTACAGGGACAATATTCAGCATTTCTTGGGCTATCATATGAGGACCAACATTTTACATTACTTTTTGTTTACACCTATTGGAATATTTTATAGAGTAAATGTCATATTTAAATGGTGGTCTTAAGTATTTACATGATAATTGGCTGTCATGATTAATCGTTACTTTTACTCTGAAATCCTTAATGAAATTAAAACGGGATTTATCTTTTATTTCCTACAGTACATTTCCCAGTCTTTTTGGTTTCGATTTCTCTTACCTAGAGCACCTTGGCACTTTATGTTGTTATTTAGCATTTCTTTTTTTTTTTTTTTTTTTTTTTTTTGAGACAGAGTCTCACTCTGTTGCCCAGGCTAGAGTGCCGTGACATCAGCCTAGCTCACAGCAACCTCAAACTCCTGGGCTCAAGCGATCCTCCTGCCTCAGCCTCCCGAGTAGCTGGGACTACAGGCATGCGCCACCATGCCTGGCTAATTTTTTCTATATATATTTGTAGTTGTCCAGCTAATTTCTTTCTATATTTTTTTAGTAGAGACGGGGTCTCGCTCTTGCTCAGGCTGCTCTCAAATTCCTGAGCTCCAACGATCCACCCGCCTAGGCCTCCCAGGTGCTAGGATTACAGGCGTGAGCCACTGGCGCCCAGCCTGTTATTTAGCATTTCTATAGTTTTCTTTTTTCAAAGGATTTGAGAAGCAAACTGCGTGGTGAGCCGTATTTGTGGGTTAGGGGAATTATAATTGCATTTTTAGCATTATCCCCGTTAGAACCGAACACTTCCCCGTATTCACAACTCCACCAGAGCCTCAGAAAGGAGAACGCTGGCTCAGACAATATAGGTCCCTGCTGCTACAAAATGACATTGCTGGAATTTAAGCAAATTAAAATATTTTAGTATGCCATAACCAAAAATGCAACTCTTGCGAAGGGGAGCAGGGCTGGCCGTTTTACAGCCCTGCTGCCAGGCCCCCAGTCCGATGATGAAGCCGCAGGAGCACCTGGAGAGGAGGGACTTGTCTGGTGGAATTAGCTTCTCACCACGAGATGTGCGAACGCACAATGACACTGTGCTTGGCTCTGCTATTTCATTTCCATCCCAATCACCCGTGTTTCTAATAGTTTATTAGTTCATGGCGAGAATTCCATTTCCGACTGCAATCCCAGCCACAGTGTATCTGCTTTTTAGTACAGTTGAGATGGAGAAAGTCGTTCTACTTGGTATTTTGTAAACTGAGAAATGATCAAAAACCAAATGACAGCTTTGTGGTGTCTGGATGCTTTCGGTGTTCTAATTCTGAAAACAGTTCATAGAAATAAAATTCCACAGATTACTTAAATTTGAACAGACATAACTTTCAATTTAAGGACCTGCAATGAGCAATTGGAAATAGTGATTTTTTTTTCTGCCTGTTTTGAAAATATGGAGAATCGAACAGGGTCTGCAGGAATAAATGTCCTGGCACTGTGTGGTCTGAGCTCAGCTTGCTGAGGATGTTCCTGCGAGGGCCCAAAACTCTTGACAGTCTCTGTGGGTGATGGCTAGATAATGCTCATTGTGATTTATAAAAAGCAGCAAATGAATTAATTATAATCACCTAAAAATAAGGTCATACTTTCTTTTATGCCCAAGTTGTGATGGGCATGAGATGAGACACCAATGCCAGAAAGAACGCCCTTCAGATTGTCCCCCAAGTGACTCCGGAGACCCCAAAGGCTGCATCGCATGGGCGCATGTGCCCATTGGCACAAGTGTGCCCTCTGCACCCCACGACCTGCAGCTTCTGCTTCCACTGGCCTCTGTGTCCCGCGTGAAGCTGTAGGAACAGCCATGCCGCCACCACCGCTCCCGAGAGCATCAGCCTCTGGCTGGTGGTGCATCTCTGGAGGAACCAGACAAAAAAGACAACACATACTGTATGATTCTACTTATACAAAATTCTAAAAAATGCAAGCTAAACTAGAGTGACAAAAAGTAGGCCAGTGGTTGCCTGGGGATGGTAGCGGTGCCACAGAAAGGAGATGGGCAGAGGGATTTCAAAGAGGCGTGAAGAAACCTTTGCAGGTCATGGCACGTTCATTGCCTCGATTCTGGTGCTGGTTTCTCTGTGCTATGCATACGTCACAACGTACCAAGTCGTGTGCCTTAAATACGAGCACTTTCTCATACATAAATTATTCCTCAATGAAGCTGATTTTAAAATCAGGCCTACAAGTATTTTTTTTAAGTAAGTTCAATCTTTTGGGGAGCTGTTTTCATGTGTTTGTCCTGTATCTAAAGGCTACATTAAATGCTATCATAAACACTACCATAAATATCCAAAATATTTGGACAAAAATACAACAGAGGTATAAATTCAAAGAAAAAGCTAACCCTTGTTCAAGACAGCCAAAAGCAGATAACCACCTGCAAACAGCTCACTCAGCCTTGGGGAACAAGGAAGAGGAAACTGCCTGTCAGCGAAGCTCCCTTTGCGGGGCTGGATTAGCCTCCTCTCCTCCTGCAGAAGGTTTCCCACCGACTTCAAAGAGGACTTCAGATCAGAGGAAAGTAGAGCTGGACTGAATAATTGCAGAGAGGTTGGGGCTCTCTTAGAGAGCTTCTCTTCTGAACTGTGCCCATGATGACATTATCATGTTATCAATGATAAAAAGGCTTGGGGCGGGACCGCTGAGCCACTCAGAAGCATCAAAGAGGAGACGAGAAATGCATTCGAATCAACGCTGAATTTTTAAAATCATGGGCTAGGGATACGATTTCTTGCTGTAGGAGTGACTATGACCAATAAGAAACTGTTTCTATATGAGATTGGCTTTGCTAGTTATTGCCAGTTTCTGGGGCAAAAACACCAAAAAAAAAAAAAAATATATATATATATATATATAGCTAAAGAAAGAGAAATCTATTACTCAACCCACCATAATATAACAGCTTAATGTTGACAGAAGCACAGCTTGTGGGTTGGGACCGTGTGGTTGCACACAGCAGTCCCACCCGGCACGGAGGACTGGACGCTGCCCCCAGCGCGGTGACACGGCCCGAATAACACAGAGGCACGCACAGGGCAGCCTCGCGGCTGAAGAAACAATCAACTCCCAGAAACTACACTGAGAAACCGAACAGGGATTGTATTTTTAGGATAATTGAACAGTAGGATCTAAAATGTATTTGGCAAAAAAAAAATAATTAGTGGACAGATTTATGCAGTTTCATGAACTAGCAGGAAAAATGGAACTATCTATTTTCCTCGTGCCGTGCAATGAAGATGATCGGTCAGAGCTGGAAATTTGTTCTTAGGAGCTGAGCTCGAAATGTCATTTAATGTTCCTGGTAAAATATCACTTTAAAGACCTGATGACTATTAGAATTAAGGAAGATTTAATGTCAGATAGTGCAAAGAAAACGAGACTTGAATTCTAAAGACCTCTATTATAAGGCTGGATGTGCTAAGTGTGTTAATAAATATTTGGGCAACACAGAGAAAGGAGAAATTAATATCAGTTTGGGTTGAAAAGGGGAACATGTGATACACAAAGAACCACAGAAGGGTGACATAAAAATAGAGAAGGCTATCAGTGTCTTGTACATAGCAGGCGTGCTCAAAATAAGTTTTTATTTCATTTATCATTCAAGAAGTAGGAAAATCTGCAGCTTTTAAAAACAGAGAAATCCTTTGCTTTCTAAACCAAAAACTAAATGTATTTGGCCCTAGTAGCTGTGGTTCTCAATCGCTGCATGGCTTCCACGCTGGGTACATCCCAACAGATGTATTTGGATTTGGATTCTCTCTTCCCTTTCCCTTGTCCACACTGAACTTGGAGCCCGGCTGCACCCAGCTCAGCTGTGCAGGGACAGAAAGCCTCACCTGCTTACCTCCAGACTGAGGTGAGCATGAAGCCCTCAACAGTCCGTTGCAGCCACTCCCAGCCCGCGTGGGCAGCCCCAGCTAGCTCTGCTGTTCCCACGGTCTGTGGCTGCCCCCGCTTGCTTCACAGAGAGAGGCCCGCAGCCCCCCTCCACCCCGCCCCCCTTAGAAACCAAAGAGCAGCAGGATTGTGTGTTTGTGTTGCATCGGCTGTGTGTGATGCAGGCTTCTCTGCAGAGAGCTGCGTGAAGCCTCTCTAGAATAATTTCCACAGAAGCCAAACATTCGCTATGCATTGGCAATAGCATCAAGATAGGCCAGATTCTGCGCCTGCAGTGACTGGTGAATTAAAAAACATTCATGGAGCCCAGATTATATGCAAGTTATGTTTATCAGGAGTAGGGTTGCCAGGTTCGACAAGTAAAAAGATAGGATGCCCAGCTAAATTAGAATTTCAGGTCAACAACAAAAACTTTTTAATGTAAGTATGCCCCACATGATAAATATTACCAATACAAGTATTACAAATATTTCATTTTAAATATTAAACTTAATTAAAATTAAATTTTATGTAATTAAATAATTGAAATATTAATTTTAATATTAACAAATTATTTGTTGTTGATCTGAAATTCAAACCTAACTGGGTGCCACACAGTCTAGGCAACTCTAATTAGGAGGAATAAGAAAAGACTTTCAAAGAGTGGGTGGGGTCAGAAAGAGGAGAAGGCACTGAGGCCAGAGAGCTACACGGACAAAGACAGGGAGAAGCTGCATTTCTTCAGAGGCAATGAACGGAGGAGTTTGTATAAGCAAAGATTTTATGTGGGAGAATAAAATTCCACAGAACCGGTAGGGACCTATTGTGGAGTGTCTTAAACACCCTATGGAACAAAGTTGGGTGGGGTATAATTCAAGGACCAACTGTTTAATCTCTTTTAGGGGAATTATCTTGTTTAGCAAAATGCCTGGAAGGGACATTTTGGTTATGGAAAGAAAGGTAGTCCTCAGAGTCTGGCCAAGTTGAGCAGAGACAGACAATGAGAAAGCTGTATTGCTTGGCATGAAAGGGGAAGAAACTTCGTAGGGTGCCCTACAAAGGAGGCATAATGGGAATTCTGAGGAGGCGGCACCATGGCAGGAAGCCAAAAGACAGAAGGAGGAAATCTTGGCCAGGGAAAAATTCCCTGTATCAGCCAAAGGATTTGAAAGAACCTGAGCGGTCAAATATTCCATCTTGCATACCCATCTGTGCCGTTTTGTCATCTAAGTCTCTGCTTCTGCCTGAAAACACTCAGTAAAAGTCTCCGCCCAGCTGACCTACCAGAAGTGTTTGAGAGACGAGGAAAAGTACCTGCGCACCCACACAAGTCTCTGCAGGATGGAGGGCAGGTAGCAAGCCCAGGGCAGCAGGAGAGAAAAGTCCCCCAAAAGGAAGTTGAAGTGAAGACTGAAAGCGTGAGCACACACCCCGGGAATCCACAGGACTCTTGAGGAGGACAAGGACCTGTGAGCTGAGGTTAAAGCACGTTTATTTAAATCTCAAAAAACAGGAATCCCAGCTAACATCTGCCTCTGTATATATAAGACAGCCTCTAGAGATGTCACTCCTGGTAGTTGGGGAGGAAATGATTACGTGTGTAGATCTCCCAGTGTTCATGCTTGACTCTTCCTTTCTTCTTGATAACTATTTTTTGGGGGTGTTATAGCACCCACACCAACGTTCATTCAATCTCAGAGAGAGATGAGACAACTCAGATCAATTATTTTTCTCTTTTACCCTCTTTGGAAGAGATGTTATTGGGATGTTTCTCTTTCATGGCTCTGCACATGTTTATGCAGCTATGAGTGCTTAAGTGAGAAATATTACTGTGCTCTGCCCCATTACCTCTAGGTACTTGAATGTGTGTCTATGTTTTCTATATAAATACCCACAATGAACTCAAATGAGGATATGATTATACTATTTCCTGGACTGCATCAATTTATTCCACAATCTCTAAAAGACCAACCAAATGCTTCTTGTAACTGCTTGCAGTATTTCTCAGCTGTGGGTCCAGTGTTTTCCCAAAAACTACATACTGATTCATGATGCCCCTGACAAATTAGCACAGTGTTTGTTATTTCCAGAATAATGACCTCGGAATGATTTTATTTGGCCAGCCATGTGGATGGTTAGGAGTGAGGGCTATTTTTTGACTATAATAATTTGTACTTTAGAAAGTTTCCTCCTGATAGGAAATTCCATTCAAAGAACAGAGCATCTATAATCGAAAATGTCTATGAGTCATCGGGGACATTAGAGAATGGTCAGGATGTTTTATTTATATTTAAATGTTTATGGAACAGTCATAGCTAGAGGGAAACTGGCTATTGCAGTCTTTGAAATTATTAGGCTGTTTCCCTTTTACTGTCTCCTGGGAAATTACAAAAAAGGAATCAATGATTTGACATTATCCCTGGAATATGTCCATGATCCCGCTGCTTCCTTTGGAGCACTTGAGAAATCAGCCCACCTAACCTGCAACTTAGTGTCTTTCAATTCCAAAAGAACATGATACTGCAGGGCTACCTGCCAATCCCCTGGTTAACTACACTATAGCTGCCCTAAGGTTGGTGACAATTTACCAACGTGTTGACTCCTGCCCTTTTACTTATTGATACTGCTTATTCTGGTTAACATTAATCATGACCCTTTGAGCCATTTCCAGTCAAATGCATATGAATTAGTCAGTTCTCTTTGAGTTTTTGCAATAATTCCCATTTCTGTTTCAAAACTCCAAAGCAACAAAAATCTACCCCTTAACAACAGCACTTTTTTAAATGGTTCCTACTTCAGTGCCTTTATCAATAGCTACATACACACACTATGAATTTGTTCACATTCATTTCATGATATGGTCTTTTATTAATTCAATAATTAGCATGCCCAGATGAGCAGATACAAGTTTTTGGAACCACGGAAGACACTGGACCTTTTAAGGAAAAATATGGATCCATCCCTCATTTCATGATACTTACAGTCTAAAAGTGCTTATTTATCCAAGTCAAAATAGATTCCTTAGTGAAAAATCTTTCTGGCAAACAACCAGAATTTTTAAGGGGAATTATCTTGTTTAGCAAAATGCCTGGAAGGGACATTTTGGTTATGGAAAGAAAGGTAGTCCTCAGAGTCTGGCCAAGTTGAGCAGAGACAGACAATGAGAAAGCTGTATTGCTTGGCATGAAAGGGGAAGAAACTTTGTTCTTAAGTTCTTAAGAAACTTTGTTCTTAAACTTTGTTCTCTTAAAACTTTGTTTTAAGGCACGTTTCCTCTTAAGAAAGTCACTTTCTCATTATTCCTGGGTAATTTGCCCCTTGGCCTCTACTTTTGCTATTCCCCTGACTTTATTCATTTTCACTTATCAGAGAGGCGTAAATTGGTGAAAATTAAATATTTCTACTTTACTTAATAATTGCAGTTTAGGAAAAAAAGGTTGGAACGACAGCCTAAAATCAAATTTGAATATAAATAACATTTTAATATTGTCGACTAATTTTTTCTATTCTACCTTTGAATCTTTTTGCCAATCCTTATAAAAAATGTTCTGAGGACAAATGAAAATAAAATACATTTCATATAGAACGTTTGTCAAAATGCAATGTAAGTGGCAAGATGATACTGCAGACCCATGCGGAGATTTTATGTGTGTGTGTAGTACACAGTACCACCCAGAGCAGGAGCCTCAAGACATCATCTGTTTCCTTTCCTGTCCCCAAATGAACCAGGCCATTTGGAATCCGTGGCAAGGGCTAGCATATTACAGAACGATGTTGACTCTGATCATCAGTCAAGGGAAACTGGAGTCCGAGGGGAGGAGGGGAGGAGGGGAGGAGTGCTGAAGGGGTGGTGGCAGCATGAGAGTGGCAAATAATAATCCCTCAGGGAACACTTCTCGCACTCAGTGTCATTCCCCTGCCCTCCTCTCTGTGCACTGGCACCTTAGAAAGGAAGGAACACAGGTAATCAGAGCCGTCCCTGTGGCTCCGTCTCTTTTCTGCATCTTGCTCTATTAACTGAGCCCTTCTCTGTGCTCACCATCAACCAGAAGTAACCAAGGTGTCCACGGAGGGTGAGGGGCAGAGACAGGAGACACTGGAGGTGGGGGTGGGGGTGGGGGACAGAACAAGAAAAATGTGCAGTTCCATTAGGAATAAGATATCAATGACTGTGAGTCCAAATCCACTAGTCTCTTATGTCTGGCCATTGTGCTCATTTTATCTGCAAATGAGAAACCAGAGTAGGCCA
>CM052440.1:147477540-147504561 GCA_028533085.1 Varecia variegata | reverse complement strand
AGTCAAAGTCAGAGCTGGGGAACCTTTTCATGTGGAAAGGCCATATTAATTTAGCTGTCATCAAATAAGGCTGCATTCAAGAAACTTCAAGTAGATATACTTAAAAATGTACATTATTTTATAAAAATCTAACCATCATGTACTTAATAATTTCAAAAACTGAAACCTATTTGTTAATTTTAAAGTTAACTAACCTTTTAATGGCTTTGTTGTGTCTGCTTTTTGTTGGAAAGCATTTGAATATTTGGTTGCAGTGTGGAGGTCCCCAGTTTCAGTTGACCCTCTAGATGGGTATCAGTCATCTGTGATCTTAAGGGCGTCTTGATTTGGGTTAGAAAGGAGAATGTAGATTTGCCGCAATAAGTGGCTGAAAAGCAAGAAAGCATTTTTCAGGCATGTTGCTGAAGGCATGGATATTCTACTGTATTTTTCCATATTTCAACTGGATATTTCTTAGCATTAAACAATGACTTTAACATATCATCCATGGAGAGCTCAATCAATTCCATCTGTAGCTCTTTAGGTGCCTTGGTGATATCAACTAGGTGAGGATGAAATGCTAATTTGAGTGTCATGTTATGGTTCTCAAAGTCAGTGAAACTTTCATTGTATTCTCCAGCTGTTATAGGTCTATAACAGCTTCATGTTCTTCAAATAATTTGCATATATCATTCTGCTCATCAATAACCTTTGCTAGCTGGGGAAAATGTTCATCCAAAACTTCCTTTTGAAGAAGAAGTGTTTTGGAAATATATAGCTTTTTTCAAAATGCTTGGATTTGTTTGCCATGTGTCATCTATAGACTCAGTTTTACCTTGCAAATACATACTCAGGTTGTTTGGATTTGACATGACATCACACAAAAATGCTACATTCCTATAGAAATCTTCTTTCAATAATTCACATTGCTGATTCTATTCTTCATAAAATTTAACTGTGTTCTTGCAGAGATAAAATTTTGGCTAACACCTGTCCCAGCAATAGCCAACACACTTTACAACAATATGGCAAACCCACAGGAATACCTCATCATTCAACTTTAGCATGTTACGAAATTGACCATGCCATGTTGCATTTGCAGGAATATAATTAACAATACTTATAACTTGTTGCAAAGTTTCACTTAAAGTAGTAGCTTTAGCACAGATATTTTGCTGATGCAAGGTACAATGCAAAGAAATGAGAGCATGTGGATCTGTTAATACTTTTTTCTATCTGTGCAATAAACCCTTCATGTTTTCCTGTCATGGAAGGTGCACCATCTGTACATACACTCACTAAATTTACCAAATTCAGTCCAACTTCATGACATTTATCTTCAAAGTTGTTGAAGATATCTATTCCCTGTGTTCTGTTCACAAGAGTGCCCAAAGCAAGTAACTCTTCATAGCAAAAAAAAAATCTTCTGTTATGACCCGAATGAAGTATAAAACCTGCACTGAATCAGTAGTCTCAGTTGATTCATCCAAAATGATTGAATAATATATATTTTCCTTTTGAAGTATGGCATGAAGTTGTTCCGTTAAATTGAAAGCTAATTCATGCTGTCGATCAGTTATTTTTCTCCTTAAAAGAGGCAGCTGTTTGTACTTTGAAACATCATCAGGGTCTAGGCATCTACAACTTTGACAATGCATTCTTTCACAATTTCTACGTCACTGAATGGCTTCTTTTTTTCCCCAACTATATAAGCTACTTTATAAGTTGCTCCAGTGGCGTTATTTCCAGGTCTTATTGCTGCTTCAAAGAATTGTCTTTCCTTTTGCTTTTCATCTTTTAATTTCTGCAACACAACCTTTTGCACCTCTCCCTCTAATTTAAAATATTTATGGTCCTTATTAGTGTTATAATGCTGATGAGCACTGAATTTCTTAAATGTTGACATTGCAGTATCACAAAGCAAGCAAATCATCCTATCTTTAGCAGAAGCAAGATAATAATGCAATTCCCAATCCTAATGAATCTATTTTCTTTCTTCAGCGTTCTCTTGGTCTTCTTTGATATGATGGGCTGTTAAGCAGACAGAATTAAAAAATACTACCAAACTGTGCAACTACTCACAAATTCCACTTCAAACAGAAACACAGTGCACCGTTGTCAAAAGCTGATAACAGACTGGAGTACTCAACCCTCATAAACTCTCACCAACCAGCCTCATGTGGTAGTGGCTCCAGCCAGGCAGGGGAAGTTAGAACTAAATCATGAGCATAGCAGCTGTCAATTTAGCCCTTATGGCTTACTAACATTCTAATTGTGCCTGTCAATCTGTGAGAATTATTTCGTTGAAACTTATTTTATTCTTTGGTATTTTAAATATGTTCATTTTAAAAATAAAACAAAAATATAAAAGAACAAAAATGTATTAATAAAAATAAAAGGATTTGTTCTGTAAAATTTGGATTCAGTCAAAAGGCCACATTTAAGGACCTAGAAGGCCACATGGACTAAGGCCCCAGGTTCCCCACCACTGGTCAAAGTCCTTACCTATAAGGCTCTAAATGATCTGACTGCTGTTGTGTCTCCTCCAACCTCATCTCTTACTACTCCCCTCTTGGCTTACTCCTCTCTAGTCACCCTGGCCTCATCACTGTTCCTCAAACAGACCAGGTGAAATCTGACCTCAGGGCCTTTGCACTTGCTATTCCTACAACTTTGCTATTCCTTTGGGTCCTCACTCAAAAAAATCATCTTCTCAGTAAGGCCTTCCCTGCTCATTCTATCTAAAATTGCAACAATTCCCATGCGTGCACACACGCACACACACACACACACACACACACACGCATGCCCCCTCTCCCTTTCCTCCTTTATCTTTCCCCTTAGCATCCATCCCTATATAACAAGCTATGTAATCCAGTTATTGATTGTGTTTCTTGTCTGTCTCCCCTGCTAGAAAGCATGCTTCATGACACAGGGATCTTGTTGGCTTGCTGTGGTACTACCACTCTGTGGAAGCAAGAAATAGTATCTGGCATACAGTAGGCGCTCAATAAATATTTGTCGAATGAATGAATGAATGGGGGATCCTGGCTCCCTGCTGTCCCACTCACCATTCACTGCTCTGCTCACACAACTGCACATCTGAAGCCTCCCCTGAGCTCTCACTCCCTTCTTGCCATACAAAGTCCACCTCTTTGGAAAGCTCGGCCAGGAAGGCAGTTTGAGTAATGAATGGCCGGAAACTGACTCTGATGAACTGTCAGGTCTATGGTCCATTCAACAGTCAAACAAGCTATAAAATATTCTCTTCTGACATCGTAAGAGGAAGGGGGAGAAACTCCAAAAGTGAAAAACCTCTGTTCCCACAATTTCCAAGCTCTCCCTGTCAGCTTCCTACTTAAAAGGCAGAAGAGATTAAAGTCACATCTGATGGAGAAGTACCCTCCAGAGGCCATGCCACCCCCAGCACGCAAGCGTTCTGGGAGAGCAGGGAGGCCACGGGGCCCAGAGAGGATGCACAGGGTTTTGGGCCATGTGATAAGTTGAACATGCCTAGTGCCATTCAGACAGAAGCAACGTGCTTTTCCACGATGCTACACTGGATAGGGTAAGAACAGGTTTACAGTCGAAAACTATTCTTAAACCACTCACATATGGAGTGTCTCTTTTTGTGTCAAGATGCTAAATGAAAGAAACTGAATCTCCTATTATTTTTCCCCTTCTCCTCCTTAGAATTCATGAATTTGCTAAAGTCATTTATAGTGCTCCTTTATGGTCTAAAAAGGAAAGTTCTGCAGAATTCTAAATATCATGTGTAAGAAGGAATAAAAGCTGTAAAATAGATGAACGTGTCTTTTCCAACCAGTGCCATAAATTCTTTTAAGAAGTGTCTTCTTGCTGTCCTCAATGTGCCAATCTTGGCACATCCGTTTGTCATCTTGCGATTGTGCAAAACTTTTTTTAAGTCTTTATTTAAAAAATTCATGTCAATACTGAACTACTTCAGCTGCTTATTTAAATTCCTTTTCCAAGATTAATGTCAGCCTGAATTGTGGAACATTCACGAAGACAGGCACCCTGAATAATTCCAGTTCTCCTCCTCTGCTTCTGGCTGCCACTCTTGACTTCTTTTCACCTGCCTCCTTCCTTTCTCTTCTAAGGTTCTCGCAGTGCACGAGGCTTTTCAAATTTCTCCCAGTCAGCTTACATGAAAGGAAGTTCGACACTAGGTGGTGCGTTATCTGAAAGACCATCTGAGGACGTGACGCTGTCTCTTTCAGAGAACACGTGCCAGGCTGCTGGTGTGAAGGCAGGCTGGTCCGCACAATGAGCCAGGCTCCCCCACGTTCTCCCAGGAGGTGTGGGGGGACTGTCCCAGTCGCCTGCTCCCTGGTCTTGCAACTGGGAAAGCTGCAAAGGGAGATTGTCCTGCTGTTCCCCTGGCAACTATGCAGGAGAACGTCTCTGCCATTTACGTGCTATATGTCATCAAACGAGATCTCTAAATGAAGCACTCACTCAGAGATGATTTGTCGTTCTGAGTGTACGAAACTTGACTTGAACTGTCATTTATTTTCTCAGTCAGAGGCAATGCTGGTGCACTGTGCTAATTCCTCTCTCCGGACTCAACAACAAGGTTGAGAAAAATGTAAGAACACATAAAGAATTGCATGACCCTTTCAGATTTTTCTGTGTGTTTTATGAGACAGCGGAGAGAGGGCTATGAAGACAAACTTAAAGTGTCTTATAATAAACATGATTTTCGTTCCGTATTCTGAGATGAGCAAATCAAACATCTTGGTGCCCCACTGATGACAATTCGGCCCAAGTCATAGCAGAATGAAGGGTGCTTCAGAGCTAGCAACTTCTTTTTCTTCTCTTATGTGGCATATATAAATATGCCAAACAAAATGTTCTCTCTTTTCTGTTTATTCTATGTTTTCCTAAAATATGTATATATATTTCATGTATGTTTACACATATAAATACATATTTTGGGGGCTCATGTGACAGGAGTAATTTAATTTTTAAGTGTATGTTAGCCTAGTCATAAATTCATCTTAGTAGTTAATTTTTAATGAAAATTAGTACCTTTCTAATTCCAAGAATGACACTAAATTAATAAAATTTGAGGATCACTCAATTATCATTGCAGAATTTCTATCATAGCGGAACTTCTACAACCTCAAAGACTTAGCATTTATATTACATTATATTATGTGTATTATATATTATATATAATAAAAATTATATTAAATTTTTCCAGTCATGGACATAGGAATTCCTCACCCCACCTATTCTTTAACAAAGGGACCAGCTGGCTTCTGTGATAGCTAAGAGTGGCTCTGTAGTGGCAACTGCCCTCAACTTGCCTTAAAAATCCAGTAACTATCCACAGGTTGGTGGAGAACAACAACAAACACGGCAAAAAAATGGAAACGTTCCTGGGGTCCTCAAATACAATCTTTAAAAACAAGGAGTTAATTCTATGTTGCCCAGGCTGACGTTGGTCTGCATTGTTGGGCTTGAAGTTTGATTTTAATCGTTTGTAGGAAGGCAATAGTTAAAAACAAGAGCCAGTCGTCTTCTCAGTGTCCTTGTAACGTATTGAGCTGTTGTGTTGGCAGCAGGCCTTGGCAGGCACCCTTCAAACTCCGAGATGTACAGCGACTGCACTGCCGAAAGGTCACAGGAGAGACATTTTTAGCAACCCGAAGGTCATCAGTCAGTCTTAGATTTTGTAAGCAACCTGAAACGTCGCTCCCTCTGCTTTGGTTTGGGAGGTGGGAAAATAAGCACTCCTGTGCTCCCCCTTTGCCTTCCACAGCTAAATATTTCATTTTCTCACAATTATCTCTTTTTATTTTTTGATCCATCTGATTGTATTTCCTTCTGTTGACTTTAAGAGACAAAGAAATTAACTTTTACCAGCTTATATTTCCAAAATCCTGCTTTTGTCTAACCCACAGCTCCTGCTGTAGGCCTCTCCCCTTCACAGCAACACGCAGAGCTCTGTCTGCTAAGCCTGTGTTGCCCAACCTGAAGGATAACTGTCGGCTGGTCACTTTCTGGGAAAGATGACCTGTTTTCCAGGCCCATGCTAAAGAGAAGCTGACGTAACGCGATAATCTCAGGAGGAGCTTAACTTCCTAGACCAATCTCTAGTACAGGAAGGACAAATCTGCTTTTCCCAGTCTTGTTCCAATCCGAGTCATCCAGAACCAATCACACACATTCAAACTCTTGGCCTACTTTTTTTTTTTTTTTGTCAAAATTGAATGCAAGTTTGTAGCAAATGCAGTAGTCCTCCCTTATTCACAGTTTCACTTTCCACGGTTTAGTTACCCACAGTTCCATAATATCACAGTATTCTGAGAGAGAACACATTCACCTGACTTTAATTATGGTATATTGTTATAATTGTTCTACTTTATTATGTAGTTTTAATCTCCTAGTATGCCTAATTTATAAATTAACTCTCTCACAGGTATGTATGCATAGGAAAAACCATAGTATGTAGGGTTTGGTACCACCTGAAGTTTCATGCATCCACTGGGGGTCTTGGAACATATCCCCTGAGGATAAACGGGGACTACTGTAGTTTTGTTTCAGATTTCAACATTCAAGTACTGTCATACTATTGACAATAATAGAAAAGCTATGAGAACAATGCCAGAAACAAAAATCTATGTTTTCTACAATATTCTTGACTTAAAATATACTGGGATTTCTGATGCTAAAAATGTGGCGACAGCATGATTTTGTTTCACCATAAAGACCAGACAGAATATTTATGATAGCAAAAGAAAGAACCAAGCAACATGGATATGATCTTAGATACAGCTGATGACAAGGAGTCCCCCAATTACTCTAGAACATGGGCCAGTGTCACCTAAACACCAGACAGCAGCAGATCCAGTGTGGGACCAGCAGGGACTTGGAATGGGGAGAAAGGACAAAGGGGAGCACTGACCTCTCCAAGGAGAGGACCCAGAAACCAACAACAAGTATTCACCCCCAAAAGGAGAAGAGCCTTTACGAGACAGGAGCAAAAGCAATTAATCTGAAAATTGCCATGAAGGTCAAAGACATCCTCACAAACTCTGAGCTTGGACAAATGCAGAGAGACCACAGGGTACCAGCAAGAGGCCATGGTGATGCGGCCTTAGCTTGCAAGGATCTCAGGAACCTTCCAAAATTCTCCCTTTTGGAAAGACAGAGACTCATCCTCCCTCACCTCCACCCTACAAAAAAGGAAAAGAGAAATCTGCTGTGAATTGGATCCAAAATGAAACACTGAGGATTCCCGGGGAGACGAAAGCATCCACTACCAGAGAGGGAGGAGATGGACCTTGGAAAGTGGGGAACAAACATGTTCAGAGGTGACAATGCCACTTTGCAAGGACGTTTAGAGCTAATGCAGAGTCTTGAGAGGCAGGAAGTTTCTGTGAACCAGGCTGAGCCATGAGAGACAGAAAAGTGTCTATATAAAAATGCTATTTTTAAAAAAATATTCACAGTAGCAGCAGAGAAGAGAGGCCTACATAGGAATCCTCCTCTGATAGTCCAAGAAAACTATTTCATTTATTTATTAGATAGTTGATATATGCAAAATAAAGGCAGGTTATAATAAAACCCCATACAGAGTCACATGGACAAAGATAAAAATGAACCAAATACAGTCCCAACAGATAATGAAACCATACTACAAATATGGCCATAAAGAAGATGAAAACTGCAACATAAGATTTCAAATGAGCTACAGGAATCCTGAAAACAATCAAAACTTGAAAAAACATACAAATCAGAATTAGAGCCATTCAGAAACAAGATAGCTAGAATGATATAAAACACAACTTCAGGAAAAGATTACTGAGAAAGCTCAGGAATGAACTAGAAAAGAAAGAGAAAGCATTTCAGAAATAAAGGCTAAATTAGAAGAAACAAAAGGAAAAGAGAGAACACAAAAAGCACAGTAAGAGAAATGCAGGCTAGAAGGGAGAAGAGTGAAATAATAAAACAGAAATAAAGAAAAAAAAAGAATTTGTCAAAAGATTTAGAACAACAGACAGAGGAGATCCAACATAAAATTCCCAAAGAAGAAAGTCCCCAAAAAATGAAAGGCAACAAACATATAAAACTATAATTTAAGGAAATCTTCTCTAAATAAAAGATTTGAATCTATGTATTAAAAGGACCATATCTGGGAAATTAAACACTTTCTAATAAAATGATTGTATTTTTTAGATGAAGAAAAAAATTGTGCATATCCAAACGAGAGGAATAAATCAGACTTTGAAGCACAAGCATTTTGTACCAGAATAGAATGGGGCAGCCTTGTAAAGATGCTCAGGAAAATAAAGTTTGAGCCAAAGGTTTCTCATCCAACCAAACTACCCTTCAAATGTGACGGTGCTGTGGTTTGAATGTGTCCCCCAAAGTTCGTGTGTTGAAAACTTAATTGCCAGTGCAACTGGGTTGAGGGGGACCATTAAAAGGGGATTCCTCATGAATGGACTGGCACTGTTAGCTTGGGAGTGGGTTAGTTACAGTGGGAGTGGGTTCCTGGTAAAAGACTGAGTTTGGCCCCTTCCCTCTCTCTCTCTCACATGATGCCTTCCACCACGTTATGAGGCAGAAGAAGGTCCTCAACCGAAGCAGCGCCCTCCGCCTCGGACTTCCCGGCCTCTACAGCCACAAGCCAAAAAGATTTCTGTGCATTATACATTACCCAGTCTACGGTGTTCCGTAATCGCAACACAAAATGGGCTAAGACAGAAGGCCACGGAAAAACAGTTGTAACTATTCAAGAACTCAGGGATTATTTTGCCAAAAGCCTTTCTGAGACACTTGCCAGAGAATGAACATTGGAAACCTGAGAGCTATTTGAAGAAGTTCGACACAGGATCCAGTAGAAACTGGTTATAAGGAAGGATATACAGATTGTATACGGTCTGATGGTGTAGAATAATAAAAGTAACAAACAGGAAACGAAAATGGAAAGCGGAATAGGGTCACTAATTGTCCCATAGGCATTAACTACGAGTAAAAGAATATCACATATGTTTAGACACTGGGGGACATGGGGGAAAAGGTGAAGTTATAGCAGCTTTGGTATTGCTCAGAGAAGAGTATGGTGAGGCATTACCTGAAAAGAGGAAACTGCAGATATTATCAAGAATATTAGTATAAAAGTGACCAGTAGAACAAAAACATAAACCATATTAAATACTAAAGATTGGAAAGAGAAAAGAAAACAAATCACATGGTGAAAGACTTTCTAGATAACAATTAATATATAATAAATCAGTATGTCAGAGCCGAGATCAAACATAAAAAGGAATGCACTGAAAGAAAAAAATTCAGACTGACTAACAAAGCAAATCCAAGTCTCTGCTTTATGAGACATACCTAAATCAAAATGATACAGAAAGATTAAAAATTAAAGAATATGCCAGGCAAATTCAAGTAATAAGAAAGCAGAGTTTGAGATCTTTAGAGAAAACAAAGTGAATAGAGAGCGGGGAGAAAAGTTAAAAGGGGCCAAAAAAGACATTATAACACCAAAGTCTGCAATCCACCCAAAACAACTTGCAATAGGCCGAAACTCTGGAGATGCAGGGAAAACGGGCAGAAACACACCAACAATAGGACCTTAACACGGCTCTCTCAATCCAAGATGGAATAATCGGTGACCAAAATTAAAAAGAATTTACAGAACTCAAAACATGTAATCAATAACATAGATCCAATATACATAGCTAACTCCGAAACGTTTTAAATTTACCTTCTTTTCAAGTATACAGATTTCTAAGTGTGTCAACGTCATAAACAAACAAGATTTTGCACATACATAAAAAGATATCCAAGCCTAAAATTAAAGAAATAAATATCTTGTAATCTTAAACTTGAATGGGAAATTTCAATGTAAACTATTTTCTAGCTTTTTCCACTGAAAAAGTCCAGAAACGATTTCAATCCAATCTCAGTGAGCACATGTAGCTCCCAGTTGTGATCTATGACTATGAATAGAATTCCTCACTAAATAGAACTAAGGATTCTTGGGGAAATAGCTGATTCTAGTTGTGGAACAGGCACTGTGGAAGGTGTGCTGGATATTCCGTTACTGTAGGAGGCAAGAAGGACAGGAAGCTGTCAAAGGCTGGTGTGGGTCATGCCAAAAGGACACAGGAGTAGCTGGAAGAGGATCCCACTGCTATAGATAAGACAATATGCACATTAAAAAAGGTTAATTAAAATATGTTGAATATACAAAGTTGTAAATTTATAATGATACTTTTAAAAAGCTGGGGGTTAGGAGAGAAAGAGAAATAAAATAATACCTCACACCATTGGCAGTTGCTAGGACACCACATCATTACTCATTTAAAGGCAAACAAGCATTTTTCTTGTTTTTCTGGTATAATATGTATTTCATGATGCCTAAAGAGTGCCAGTAGTTGAGGGATTTTTTATACAGATGCCAGATAATAAATTCAAAAGGAAAAATAGAATTTTTAAAATGAACATTTTGTAATTCCTAATGCAATAACTGATTCAAGCAATGTTCCTCATTGGATAATAAAACCACTAAACAAAGTACTGATGGTAAACTTTACCATAAAATTATCAAGCTATAACCACCTGCACCCACGGATCGATTTCAGCACCACTGAATTACACACACATCCCGATAGGATATGGTGCATGTGAAAGCATTTTAAACAAGCCAGGAAATAAAGAACCACCCCTGAAATAGTCTTTTTGTAAGACAAAAAAAAAAAAAACACCTGACACTGAATGTAACTCTAACTTCAGTCTGCGGGAAGTTCGAGAGTGGAGGAATACGTAACCAGAATGCAGGAACCTAGTGTCTTCAGTCGGTCCCTGGCAGAGAGAAAAGAGAAGAGAGGAGGAACTAACCGTTCCAGATCACAAGATACATGCACAGCTACGATGAAATGAAATTGTTTGAATCATGAATAGAATAAACTGAAAAGAGACATTTTTAGACAGTCAGGGGAATGTAAACATGGGCCAGATACTAGATGATATTAAGTCATTATTGTAATTATTCTTAATTTATGGATATGTAAAAAATATTCTCTCTTTTTTAGCTATCACTTTGGTGCTGTCTCTCCCTCTCTCCCTCTCTCCGTCTCTCTGTCATTTTGAGAGGCTTCCTGAAGCATTAGGGGTGAAACGACATGACGTGTGGTGTTTACTTTAAAATTCTCCAGCAAAACAGGGAGATTGGGAAATGAATAGAGGAACAAGTATAGTAAAGTACTGATGGTTTTCAAAGTTCAATGATTGGCTCATAGAAATTTTCCTAAATAAAAGGTTTTTTTTAATGCAATGCCTTCCTTGAAGGTATCTCAGAGCGAAATAACTACAGGGAAAGAAAAAGCACAAGCCTGCTTTCTGGTGATGTCCTAGGCAGTGAGACATCAGCGTTTTTATTTTATGTACACACTAGTGCCAAAATCATTATGTTGAAACATCACCATATCATACCATGTGGGAATGGCATAGTGCCTCAATAATGTAATGTTTTACTGAAAGTTTGTATTTAGGGTGTTTATTAGCTCTTAGAACCAGTGTGGAATAATATGAGACAAGATGTTGTATGAGCTACGAGCAGATGGTACCTTTTTGTCTTCCAAGATATTTCTATCTCCATCTCTCTCTTATTTCTAAAGGCTGTGCACTGGTTATTCGTTATCTAGAGGACTTTCTTCTTTCTCACCAGTAAATAAAATAACTTTTAAAATCAATTTACAGAATAATTCATGTTTTCAAAATGCTTACTGTAATCAGTAAAATGCGCACAAAACATATGGCCCAATTATTTATCATTTCACTAGATAGCAATAGAGGCCATGCTGATATTTTTAAAAAAGAAAAGAGAGAGAATGAAAAAGAATCATGTTGAGCCATGTTCAGGGACAGTCTACCCACTGCAACCAAAATTACTATATAGCAATCTGAGTTCATCGTTAAAAGGTCAAAATAATCAGTCTATTTTCTGGTATAAAGAAATAATCCTATTTAAGGGAAGTTAAGTAGCCAAAGATCATAAAATAGATTTTAAAATTATAAAATTATTTAAAACCCTATCGCACAGAAGTCACATAAGACACTGCGCAAGTTAAGCGGTGTCTACGGCAGGGCGTCTCACATTCCCACGGGCCACCTCTGCAGGGACAGCCACAGGAAGCCACCCAGACCACCCATCTCACTTTTACTCAAAGTTTAGTAGGCAAATAACATCATATGAAAATAATATTGATACAGAATGGATATGCTACAGGATAGAATGCACACCGTGTAACATTTCTTTTAGATAAAAAGAACACTTCGGGAAAATGTTGTACTTCGGTGTGAGAGTGCTGACCACCCAGATACGTGTCCCCTCTGCGTCATCAGCCTCGTCCCCAGGGGAAGGTTTGAGAGCCGGCAGCCTAAGGAGAAGGCTGGACGCAGGAAACGGATTCTCCTCTTTGAGGACCCAGAAACTCGCTCTTTTGAATGATCGTGTCCCGAGAGACTAACACCCCCCAACTAAAAGGCACAGAAGGCCGAGTCCAACGTCAAAGTGTCCACTGTTCACTGACAGTGAAAACTGCAGCTGTCCCGGAGCTCATAAGTCCACGTGCGAATAAGATCAGCACATCTGCTCTCAGAAAGCCACGCAGGCATCAAACACTCACTGGAGTGTTTATTGATTTTGCATGAGAAATGGCTGTCCCGGGGAACAGAAAAACACGAAATCCATGTTGTCAGCACATTCTCTCCACACATGCAGACTACACGGGAGTCAGAGGTTGTCTGCTGAACATGGAACCGGAACAAAGGGGAAGAGAAGGCATCAGGGTATCAGGGATGCCAGTGGGTTTGTCTGCCGGCAAGAACAAAACCTCACGTCTGCTGCTATGTCCTCTCACCTTCAGTTCCGCCCTCAGGACAGCCCTGCCCCTGACGCTGGGATATCTGAGTCAGGGGCTGCATTCGAATGGCGCTGCCAACATTTCCTTCTCTGTCCCTGTGTCTGTCCTTCCAGAGCAGAACGGCTGCTTCTCACCGACACCTTTTTTCTCTTTTCTAAGCCAGGCTACTGAGTGGGTCATTGCGGAGTTTTGTTGGCCATCCTGTCTCCTTCAGGTGACCTTACGTAACTGCTATCTGACCTATCAAGTGTTCGTTTCTAGTCATCTTTATTCGCCCAGCAAATATTAGTGGGCCGGGCGCTCTACTAATCACAAAGGATGAATGGTGAGCACCTCATGTCTTTGCGCCCTTGCAGCTGCTCGCTTGCTCTAATGGGGACGTGCTGCTGTCATTTTGAGGAGCAGGCACCGCACTCACAGGATACTGCCTAAATCCTAGAGCTCTTGAAACCCTCGTCCATGTGCATGACGACTTATGAGAAGACCACAGCCACAGCGTGGCCGCCGTGACAGCATTGGAACGTGTCGTTCATCAGCAGCCCCAGCCTGAGCACCCCAGGAAGAGTAAATCCCTCACCCCTTATATTAGCCACAAAATGCCATATGGCAACTGCTTCCGAGTCAGACAGAACTTGAGATGATTAGCGAAGTGCTCAATATCCATCGGCTTTCCCCATTCCTTTATCCCACTCACTAACATGAACTGAGCTCACTCTGCCGAGTGCAAGGCACGACCTGCAATGTTGCGGCCAGTCCAGGGATAAGTAGGAAGCGATGGTGGTTCTCAGCTCGCACAGGTTTGTACCCATCCTCAGTTCTACTGAATTCCCAGGCGCCTCTGCTCAACTTCCAGCTCCAGCATTTACTGGCTACGTTACACTCAGGCAAGTCAGTTTAATCTTTCTCAGTTTCCTCTGCAGTAAAATGAGAATAATAGTCCCTATGTTTGTTGAGGACCGACTCTAATAATTCATGTAAAGCTCTTACCTCACTGTCTGGCACGTACCAACTAATCTATAGACATGACCTGTTAGTACTGGCAGGGCTGGTGGTTCTCATAGCAGTGGTGGTAGTACTAATCGTAATTTGCGCATCCAAATTCATAGCTAGCAGTCACTGGACTGTTGGTTTTTGTAATGGCCTCTGGCCATCTCAAAGCCAGATGAATGCAGAATTACCCAAAGATTCATGTGTACTATAGCTATTGGTAATGAAAATCTAAAGTACCCCATATCTAAAAGAGAAATGACATTGAATTCCCTTCTATGCCAAAGTGAAAGTGGGCAAATATTCTCTCCTGAAGAAAACTGTTTTTGCCTTCGCTAAAAGGTCCAATTTTCCAGAAAATGTTCTGGATAAAATTTGCCGCCTAAGCAAAACAAAGGACTGAATATGGAAAAATAAATTGTTTGCAATAGTGTCAGACTCAACTGTGACCTTCTGAGTCAGCAAAGTGGGGGTGAATAGTTCAAGTTCATATCTAGCCTGTATCTCAGTTAAACTGAGTGGAGCAATGCAAGAGCCCCCCCATTTTTCAAATACTCTCTCCTCTTCCTGGCAACCCCCACCCTTTGTCCATCTGTCTCTCTCTCTCTCCTCCCCCTCCCCCGCCAAGTGAATTATAAAATTGCTTATGGAATGTAAAAGCAGACTGGTCTTGCACCCTCCAGCTCACACAGGTACTCCCCTGGCTTTAGGAACCCTTTGAACTGAACGGCCCTGCTTGGTTACAGAACACCGGGGAAAGAGCGGAAAGCTTGGCTGCGACTGTCGAGCGGTACATTGAGAACCCAGTCTTGGTTAGTCCCTAAAGAAGATAACACAGACTGAAGGGACTTCATCTCAGATAAAGCAGGATTAGAGAGATAAAATAAAAGCAAAAATGCTTGCCCCTTTTTTTTCAGCTGGTCTTAACTTCCTCCCTACAACCGGGAGTAATCCCAGTCCTTTGGGGAATTTCCAGACAGTTCTCTCTCCTAAGATAATTATGCTCCATCATAGAAAAACAGATAATGCCATATATCTTTGTAACTTTTCCCCTTATGTGTAAAATGAAGGTAAAACACCTCATGGGTGTGAGATAGAATCAGTTCTAAATATGCTGAGAAAATCGCATTACTCAGAGGCCTTGTTGAGTACAAGTCTCCTCCTCTAACTTCACCCGACAGCAAAGGAATTGGGTCCTGCCTTATGCCACCTGCCGCCCCACCCAGACCCTGCAGCGTGGCTTCTTCTCTTTCACGGATATACAGAAAGCAAAAGCAACTATCCCACTCATCACCAAAAGGCACTGCAACCACCAGGATTGTAGTACAGTTTTGTTACAGCAGCCACAGGAAACCAAGACACCTTGTCTTCTCTTTACAAAATACGAATAATAACACTACCTACCTCACTGAGTTGCTGTGGTGGTTAAATGAGATAATCCATGGAAAGCCATTAGCATAGGGACTGCCTAACACAGCAAGCTCTGGAGAAAACCTTGGCTGTCATCGTTTGCTACCACTGAACCCTCATGGGCCTTACAAATGCAGAGAGGAAACACATGACCAGTCAGGCAGACGTTCAGGGAAAATTACTGTTTTTGCGTGAAACACACTTCCCAGTTATTGCTTGTTTTTGTTTTTGTTTTCTTTTTCTAAGGCAAAAACTACAGTCATTTTCTTGTTTACTAAGGCTCATGCAGTACAAGGAAAACATCCCCTTGTGCATTCTTAAGGGCCAATACTGAGCTCCTGCATGTCATGTACTGGGGGGTGAGGAGAAAGCTGTCTGTGTAATCAACATGGGAAACAGTTCTTAAGGGCCACCGGATACATAAAGCAAGAATACCTTGTGTGCCAATCTTTGTATATGTGTACATTTTTTTCTGGAGAGGTCATAGCTTTCATTAGATTCTCAGAAAGAGTCTGTGACCCCAAAAAGTTAAAAATCACTTTAAAGTGATACCAATGGCCTTGAATAAGAAGATTAGGTTCATGCTGAAAAAGTAAACCAGGCAAGTACCACATTCAGCCAAGGGGGTCACCTGTGACTCAAAAAGTCGTTGCTGGAGCTTTGCCCATGACCCCATTCCAGCCATAAGAGATGAGTCGGCATTTGGGCACGGCATTTGAGAAAGGAATGAACAGCAAGTAGTGCTGACATCTGGCAATCTCCTGGATAGGTTGTATAGCAACAGAAACTGCAGATTAAACGTGACCACGAAAAAGTCCTAGTGATAAATTCTTCTTAAATAATTTGAAATATTCAATGTCTGCTGAGGCCTCTGTAGGAAACTCTGTTATTACCTGCAAGGATAATGACAGATACTTGTCATTGTGACCTCTCTCATTTACCAGCAGAGAAACTAGCTAGAAAATAGTTAACATTTTTCTGTATTTAAAAGGCAATTATAGAGTAAATACTCTCTCTTATGCACTGAATTGTGTCTCCCCCTCCAAAATTGAAGCCCTAATCCCTAGCTGACTGTATTTGCAGATAGGGTCTTCAGGGAGGGAGTTGAGACTGAAAGAGGTCAGAAGGGTGGAGCCATGATCTTACAGGACTGGTGTCCTCGTAAGAAGAGAAGAGACACCAGGGATGGACACACACAGGGAAAGGCCATGTGAGGACATAGTCAGAAGGTGGCCATCTGCAAACCTAGGAGAGAGTCCTCAGAGGAAACCAGCCTTGCTGACACTTTGATCTGGAATTCCCAGCATCTAGCACTGCCAAATAAACTTCTCTTGTTTAAGCCACCCATTCTGTGGTATTTTGTGATAGCAGCTCTAGCAGACCTGCTATATACTATACACCAAAAACCATGCCAGGTGACAGGGTGACAGAGGTGATGAAGGCATAACTTCTCAAGAAAGAGTCACCAGCTTGAGGTAACACTGCAGGTCACTGCTGGACACAGAACCCAGCCCTCAGCCTGCCAAGGCCACCGGACACTAAGCTTTCACTGGAGCTGCCTGGACTGGCTTTAGGATGTCCACACACCTCGGCTCATTCAACTAGAACTAGACCACTGCTCACGTTCCTCAAAACCTCGTTTGTCTTGTTCTGTATTGTTTTGTTCTCTTCTGCTTTGTTTTGAGGAAGAAATAACTCGCCCTCTCTGAGAGAAAGTCACAGCCTTTGACACCCACCATTCATATCACAATCCAACCAAACCCCAACCAGCTCATTCTCAGAACCATCCCCCCATTGAGTCCAGCATGACTAACCACATTCACAGTTAAGACATTTGACGGGAGGTAGATTCAATAAAATGCATAGATTAGGAGGAGGCAGATGTGAGACTGTTGTTCAGAAATCTAAGCTAAGCGGAGTATTCCAACACTTTAAGATGATTGCACTAACTGTTGCGTAAGGTGGCGCCTTGGGTGGCATTTCTGATGTCGGTGGTTTGGAAGGAGCATTTGCTTCTTTATAGGAAATATCAGTCAGTTTTCGCTATCAGTGCTGCATGAATTTCCCTTGCCACAGAAAACAATAATGGAATGCTGGTCAGTGTGACTCAGAATCTTAAAAACCTTAAAAACTCAACTGTTTCCCTTCCCCATTTGATTTTAGAGCAGGAGGTAAGAAATAGGGTGGAAATGCTTTTTACCACTCCTCAGTTTTGAGCTGTACAAACTGGCCAACGATATGGCTTCATAATTTAAGGCCCACAGAGAAATACTATAAGGAAGTAGTTATACCATGACACATTTTACAAGCATGACCTTACAGTTTCATACACCACATGCAATCTGACATTTTCACCTTTTTTTCCCCTAAGCACCCAAGTCATTTCCTTGAATATGTTGACTATGTTTAACAGTGATGGAATTTACAGTAGAAAACTCAGACTTTGAATTATTTTATCTGAAAATGAAGGCAGTGTGCTGGCTTTTCTTAGAGGACTGGCTGTTAAACTCAAGAATGAGTTCAAGAGAATCTATGTCTCTAGAGAACTTTAAAAACCCAAAGGTTATCGTGTATCTCCAGGATTTTGCTGCCATCCTGCCCAGGGTCAAAGGGTCACATCCTCAGAATCAGGCCTTGATTTTGATCACAGATCTTCATTAACTAACAGTCCTGAATCTTATGCAAGAGTTTAACAACTGCATATTAGACCAGATTTTCAACCTGCTCACATTTCAACCATTTGACCTGACTTCAAAGGAAGAGACACCAGTTGTGTGAGTAGTTTTTCAAGCACTAAAAATCTGCTTTATCTTCAAAGCCTGCGGCTACTGCCCTTGGCTTTGAGGATAATGTTGGAAGTAGCTTTTCATGATTGTACCAGAACTGGAGCAAATCTTAGATTTATTGGCAATTGATATATGAATCCAACCATTGGGAGAAGTGTTTGTATTCACAAAATAGCACTCCAGGAAAAAAATGACAGGAATATTAAAATGTTGAGACATTAGTTAAAGATCAGGTACGTGCCCAGCACAGCGTGGCTCAGTCTGAAAGCACGGCTCCGTGCCACTTTCTGAGCACTGGTGCAGGACACGTGACGGCCAGCCATTGCCGAGTTGCGGCCACCACCTGGGCTGTAGGGAGGCCACACTGCCCCACAGCACAGAAGACAACTCTCCCGCGACTTCCCTTCAGAGCATCATTCCTGCTTCTAAACCACCTAACACAGGTTCAATGAGCGTGGCACGGGAACTCCTCTGCCCATCGATTCCTTCGCTCTGCAGAACACCAAAAACTCACAGGCTCCTGACTTAACGTGCCTTTCCCGACTTTCAGATATCGTTTTGATGAGTTTTCCTGCAGCTAGGCTTGAAGGCTCGCTGTAAAATTTTCCATCAGATCTCATTTTCTCTCCTCCTGCACACCTTTAATTTACTTATCTGAGTTTTATAAATTGCAGGGAGGAAAAGCCGGGCTGGAGGAAAACTGCTCATCTCCTAAACCACTACTTACAAGTTTCTTTAAATGCCTGCTTTCATGTTTCCAACACTCCATACCATTTTTTCTCGCAACACATGTGTGTATAACTCACACCACAACAGGAATAATTGTCACCTGAGCTTTTAAAAACCTTTGCTCAGCCAAACCAGCTATTGGCTACTCCCCACAGCACCGTGCCTCCGCTGCAACAGTGCACTCTTGAGAGTCTGTATAATAAAATCCTTCCTTCCTGGACTTTATGAAATCACCACACCAAAACTTAAGAAAAACATTTAAACTAAAAAAAAAAAAACAATTAATAGTTTCTGAGGGTTACAATTCTCATGTGTTCAAAGAATACAAAGCATTCCATAGTCTCTGCTTTACACAGAGTAAGTCCAAAGTGGCAAAGCTCTGAGTCTTCAATGCCAACAGGAAAGGGTGGGAACAAACTTCCACTTGTGCAGATCCGAGCAGCGTGGGCTAAACCTGACCGTTGAACACAGAGGAAGTGTTTATACTTCCTCGGCCACACGAGTCAGGATAGACTCAACACTATTCTGCCATTTGCTAACTTTTCCTTTCAGAAAATGGATTTTTTTTTTTAAATCCAGGGTCAAAATCGAGGGTCTCATGCAAAGTCCTCCATGATGCCTTCTCTTCCACCACCGCAGCCTCAAGCCACAGAGTCAGGCCACTGCTGGGTACCCAGGTGCGGCCCTTCAGTGACTTTATTGTCACTTCTCCCTCCCTTGGAAGCTCCCAGAGTGTTAAAGTCATTTTAGTTCTAACTCTGCTGCAGCCTCTCTATCTAGATCAGACTGTGGGCGTGAGAGGAAACTTCCCCTTCGCCCCAGAAGGTTCGCTGAAATATCAACTCACAGCAAGGCAGATAATCAGAGAAAAAGGTCTGTTCACCATGTGCACAGGGAGAACCACAGAGTGATCACGCAGTATCCAGTGGAGCCCAGGAATTCGTATACCCTCATTTTAGAAGGGAGGGGCGACGGGGAAGATAGGTAATTCTGTTTAGGGGCGATACATGGTTACTAGGGAGGATGACTAGATACTTGGGAGGATGGATGGATGTGGGGGAGGGGGAGAAACAGGTTAACTTGTGAATGATTCTCTTTGGAACTTAAATTAACCGGAGGGACAGGTATTATATTGGAAATGATTTGGGCCAGGTCTGGCTGCTTTCTTGATCCTCTTTCCTGTAATATATTGAGATAACAGGGAGGGGAAGGGAAGTCGATTGTTCTTTTTGATGGGTCTGGGTTTTCTGTGAAGAAAGAGGGAGAGTCCCTTCCAACACCTGCTGATCTCTAAGGGCCTTTAATTCAAAATACTCTTTATACGAAAGAGTCACATTTTGGGGCAAAAGTCCCTCAGCTCCTTCAGACTCCGGTCCAGTTTTTGACGTGGGTCGCTTCTTTTCTAAACCCAAGGACTCACAGTCTGGTTTCATCTCCACATGTTCCTTTAAGCTCAATAAAACAGTTGCCACAGATTTCTCACATAAAAGGGCACTTTCCAGGTGCGCTAATTACAACCATTAGCATCCTGTGGTGCAAAGAGCACAGGCCTAGGAATCAGAGACGTGGGCACCATCCCGCCTGGCACCCGCCGCTGTCACAGTCCCCGACAAAGCGCGCACTGTCTGGAGCCTCGGGTGCACCCGTGGCTGGACGCACGCTCGCCGCCGCGCAAAGCGAAATGAGGGCTTTGAAAGCGGCCAGTTCAGTACAAATAGGGACCCTCAGTTCCTTTCCTTCTAGTAGAAAAGAGGTGCTTATCCTACCCACAAAAGGCAGTTCAGTGGCTTATTTATACAAATCTTCCTCTTTGTCTGCTTGCAAAAACCAAATTGTTTTTGGCAAATGACCCTTAACCTAAAAGTTTCTATTTGGACGCCGGACATGATTCAGAAATAATGCTCACAATGCTTAACTTCAAGTGGCAGGACACGGTTTTAGAAATGGACCATTTGGAGCAGAATACACAGAAATCCGAAGGCCCTCCGGTGATATTTCTGCCGTGGGCTCTTCTGTCGCCTGCACAACATGAGCCGGCCGCAGTGCGCGGCCCCGCAGGTCCCAGGGCAGGACGGAGATGCCAGAGCAATTACATTGATGGCGAATGCAGAAGAGGAACATGTGCACGAGACAGGAGGAACATCTCTGTGGGCATGATTTCAAGGAGAGGCACGAGTTGGCCTCTGCCAGCAGTCGCTGAATGTGACCGGCAAGGGACGATTAGAGAGGGGACGGATCCGGATGAGCATGACGGTGTGGCCACCAGGCAGACTAGGCAGTGAGACGTCCCGTAAACATCACTGAAACCATTTTCCGTGCTTTGTATTTATATGACACTGTTTTTAATTTCTAAAAGCGCTTCACTTTTAGAAATTTTTTTTTATCCAAGTCTTAAACAGATTATGTCAGGGCTTCTGTATAATTCTTTCCTCAAGTCTCCCCCACCCCCAGACTGTTGTTTCTGCAATTCTGCTTTTTCCCCTGTAAACATCGGTCCCATCCCTGTCAAGCTTCCCGAAAGAGAAGCTTCCATTTGTTGACTCCAACTTTCCCTTCCCCATTTCCCTCAGCCTGCCTGGCGATCTATCATTTGTCTTCATTCATTATGCCGCAGAAACTGTCCTTTGAAAGGTCACCAGTGACTTCCTAACTGCCACATCCAGCAAGCTCTCCCCAGTCCTCCTGGAACTTAACCACACTGTGGAATCCGACACTGCTGACCTCTCACCCACTTCCTGAAACTCTTCTCCTGCCTTCCTTCCGACTCCCTCCCCTTTCCCTTCCCATTCCCGGCTACTCTCTTTGCCCACTTCCACAGGAAGGCATTCCCTGGAGTTCCGTCCTCAGTCTGCCCATACTGCTTTGTAGTCTTTGCTGGAGTGACATCATACTCTGCTGTGATTTCCAATTCTTACATCAGTCAGAGCCCAGTGAGGAGACAGAAATCACTCCAGTCATTGGAACAGCGACATTTTAATATTTAAAAAAAATATTAAGGCCAGGTGCAGCGGCTCACGCCTGGAAATCCAGCACTCTAGGAGGCTGAGGTGGGAGGATCACTTAAAGCCAAGAGTTTCAGACCAGGCTGGGCAACATAGTGAGACCCCGTCTCTACAAAAAATAAGAAAAATTACCTGAGCATGGTGGCACATGCCTGTAGTCCCAGCTACTTGGGAGGCCGAGGCAGCAGGGTCACTTGAGCCCAGGAGTTTGGTGCTGCAGTGAGCTACGATGACGCCACTGCACTCCAGCCTGTGCAACAGAGCAAGACCCTATCTCAAATATATATATATTTAGCTAGTAAAAGGGCTAAAAAAGGACTCTAGAAAGAAGCAATAACCACATTTAGGATTGAGGGGATGTGAGCAAGGCAGGAACTTAAAAACTTAGAACTCTCCAACCCTTCCCCCAACAAGGCTGAGACTCAGGACACATTTGCCATGGGTGGCTGTCATAGATGTGCAGCCTGGTGGTGATGAAGAAACTTGCAGGACACAGCAGCTGCTGCTAATCTCTGAGGGCTGCTGTTCCTCCCCACGCCGCATGCCAACGTGCGGGCTGTCACACCCGCACACACACACAAAAAGGCAAGACCCCCGCCTCCCGCTCTGCCATTCCCATGTCCCTCCAGTGCTCTCTACTGGCAAAGCCTAAAACTCTATCCACTGACAGCACAGAAAAGCCTACAGGGTCCCTCTTGAGAATCACAAAGTAAGACAAAAAAAGGATTTGGAATTGAGAGTCAAAATATTAATAACCGGCATAGTGGATAATTTCCAAATATGAATTTCTTACCCTGACCTCTTTTCCAAATTCCAGACTGCTGGATGTCTATATATAGATATCACAAAGACAGCTCAAACTCAGCATGCCTTCTTCACTATCCACCTATAAACAGTTGTTAAGACCTGTAATCTCTTTCTATTAAAAATGTTTCTGGAATACATATCTTCCTTTGAATATATATATTCTTTGGATATATTTAACCACTACCACTACCCTAGGTCAGATTCTCATTATCCATTAGAACTGGTGCCATGCTCACAATTACATAACTCTCCATCTGTCTTTCCAACGATCACCAGAATTTACTAAGACAACTTTTTTCTCAAAAATATCTTATAATCTCTTTGCTAACAGAACAAGGTCTACATCCCTTATCATGACAGTGATGACACCAAATGGCACCAACATAGCTCCCAGTCTCATTTCTCACTACATTCTGACTCTATGCTATTACTACTTCTATGAAAGATTAACATCCACTGAACACTTCATATGGGACAGATACTAATATAAATACCTTATATGTATAATCTCATTTATTACTCACATCAAATTCACGAAGTGTTATCTTCATTTTACAGAAGAAAACTGATGCAAAAAGAAGTTAAGTAACTTACATAAGACCACACAGCTAGTAAATGGGGAAATCCAACTCTAAACCTGAGCAGTCTAACTCCAGAATCTGTGATGTCTCCCCATAAATAAATACAGGTAGGAATAAATTTAACCAAGGAGGCAAAAAGATTTGTACACTGAACACTACAAAACATTGCTGAAAGAAACTAATGATCTAAATAAATGGAAAGACATTCCATTTTCATAGATTAGAAGACTTAATATTTGTTAAGTGGTAATACTACCCAAAGCGATCTACAGATTCAATGCAATCCCTAACAAATTCCCAATGGTGTTTTTTGCAAAAATAGAAAAACTCATTCTAAAATTCATATGGAATCTCTGGGGACCATGAATAATGAAAACAATCTTGAAAGAGAAGAACAAAGTTGGAGAACTCACATGTACTGATTTCAAAACTTACAGGCATAGAGATAGACATATAAACCAATTAAATAGAATAGATCACCAAGAAATAAACCCTAGAATATATGCCCAATTGGTTTTTGACAAGAGTGCCAATATCACTCAGTGAGGAAGGGACAGTGTGCTCAACAAATGGATAACCACTAATAATGGGGTAAATTACATCCCCCTCCAAATTTATATGTTGAGGTCCTAATCCCCAGTACTTCAAAATGTAACCTTATTTGGAAATCATGCTGTTGCAGATGTAATTAATTAAGATGAGGTCATAATGAGTAGGGGTAGGCCCCTAATCTAATGTGACTGATGCTCTTATAAAAAGGGTAAATTTGGACACTAACATACACACACAAGCAGAACATCATATGAACACAAAAGCAGAAATCAGAGTGATATGTCTATAAGCCAAGGAACACTAAAATTGTCACAGACCACCAGGAGTTAAGAGAGAGGCATGTAACATATTCTCCCTCACAACCCTCAGAAGGATAAGGGGTAATATCCAGAATACATATTTTTTTAAAAGCTCCTAAAACTCAGCAAAAAAACACAAACAACTCAATTCAAAAATGGGCAAGGAACCTGAATAGTCATTTCTCCAAAAAAAGTACATGAATACTCAATAAGGTGTTCAACATCATTAGTCACTAGGGAAACGCAAATTAAAACCACAGTGAGATAGGACTTTGCACTCACTATGATGGCCGTTATAAGAAAACAGAAAACTACAAGTGTTGACAAGGAAGTGGAAAAACTGGAACGATTGCATATTGCTGGTGGGAATGGAAAATGGTGCAGCCACTGTGGAAAACAGTTTGATGGTTCCTCAAGAAGTTAAGCATTGAATTACTGTATGACCCAACAATTCCACTGCTAGGTATATACCCAAAAGAATTGAAAACAAGAATTTGAAAAGATACTTGTATGCCAATGTTCACAGAAGCATTATTCACAGTAGCAAAAGGTGGATACAACCCATGTGTCCATCAATGCATGAATGGATAAACAAATGTGGCATGTAAATACACACATATGTGAATTTATTCAGCCTTTAAAAAAATAAAGCTCTGATACATGCTACATGGGTAAACCTTGAAAACACCATGCTAAGTGAAATAAGCCAGACACAAAAGGGCAAACGTGGTGAGTCCCACTGACCTGAGGTGTCTAACCAGGCAAACGCGTGGAGTCTGTAGAACAGAGGTCACCAGGGACTGCAGGAAAGTGAGAAGTAAGCAGTTATGGATTCACAATTACTATTTGCTGTTTGATGGAAAAGTTTTGGAAATAAGTAGTGGTGATGGTTACACAGCATTTTGAATGTACTTAATGCCGCTGAAATGAACACTTAAAAATGGCTAAAATAGTAAACTTCATGTAATGTGTATTTTAATATAATTTTTTTGAAAAGCCTGTGAGGCTAGAATGCAGAGGAAGGGAGGGGGGCATTCAGTATCTAGGACTAGAATCCACAGAAATTGTGGGGGGGTGGGTGTGTCTGGTGTTGAGATCTTGGGTGACTCCATATGACATTGTCAAGACTAATGGATGACACAAACTGGAGTTCAGGGCTGGCGTGCCGGGCCAGGCCTATTCAGTCATAGTCCCTTTGTATTCAAGGTGTCTGTGGAATCTCATAGTATAATAAAAATGAGATCTGATGGTGACATCAGTGACATCACCCCATTTACCATCATAGATGATTCGGCTGAAAACATAAACAGACAAATAACTAAATAGTAGGTAACATTTACTGGTCATGCACAATGTACCAGACACTGCGTTGAGCACGTTGCCCACATGAGTTTAATCCTCTCAGTACCCGGGGAGGCATGACTGCCCTCCTCTTACAAACTTCATGCTGAGCCACACCAAGTCATCTGCTATTTCCTAAAAATGCCCTGTACTGCCAAACCCCGATACTTGTGTTCATTTCTGATCCCTAAGGCGATAGTGCCCTTCCACCACCTCCCTGTACAGATTCACTTCTACGCATCCCCCAGAGCCCTTTCCAAGGCCACCGGCACCGAGTGTTGCAAGCTGCCTCGCTCAGCACGGATCATGTCCTCCCCGTCCCCACTTAGCATTTAGTCTCCTAAGAAGACGCCTTCAGAGTGATGTCTCCCCAGTAAGACTGTACGCTCCTTAGTCTCTGAGTTTCCATCCACACTTCTCAAAGTGCCTTTCCTCAGAAGCATTCTTTGAATGCTGGATAAACTGAGCTGTAAAAAGGAAGTACACAGGTTGTAGGGAACCTCATTTGTACCTCAGCAACAGAACTCAGACCCGCTGGGTCTCTGTACTCCACTAGGGGCCTCTGTCTTTCCAGCTCTGCATAGAAATGTGCCTTCTAAAATCAGCACAGTCCATACAGGGGAACATCTGGGTTCCTTTCGCCATATTAAAAATTCACGGCTGGAAATATTGGAAGTCTCAAGGCTTTCTTCCAGTCATTTGTTCTCTCATGTCCCTACAAGACCACACGATGCATAAAGGAGGGAATTGGTTCTTTTTAATTTTTCACTATATATCTAATTTTGGGCACAGTGCCTGCAACACAGCAGGTTCTTAATAAATAATTGTTGAATGAGTAATGAACCCACTACTTCTTACTTAAAAGACCCCAAGGCTATCAAGAGGAATGAGCAAACCATGCTCTCTCATTTGTTGAGCTAAGGCTAGTCTCTCTCTAACAGGCAATTAAATTACCTCTCCCACATCTATTGATACCACACTCACCTTCCCTTGTGCCTCTCTGATAAGAGCCTCCTGTGTTGGGGAGAAAAACAAAACAAAATAGTGTTAAAGCTAAGCCTGCCTTCTCTTGCATACCTAAAAAATCTTTTACTGTCTGCCAGACCTTTTCCTAATCCTTGCCCAAAAGGAGCTTATCTCTATAATCCTGTCCTACATAATGATTCCCTTCCCCTCCTTTTTCCTTTTCTTTCCCCCCATTCCTAGCCAAGCGACCCTCACTTTTCTAATCCTGTTCGGCGTCTCTCAGGACTCTTTGACACGGTTTTAACGACGTCAAAGCCTGAAGCTGGACATCAAAGGAGTAAAGCCTGAAAAAGTATCGATTCTGTCACAGATGTGTTCAATATTCCGTGTCCCAGATTTGGGGTGTGTGTGCGTGTGAGTGTGTGAATTGCTTTCCCTTCCCGCACGGGTGCGGAGCCTACGCCGAACAAAGTATCAAGCATCTGTAAGTGCTCTTGGCTACATTTTTTAAAAACGTTATTAGCATGAGTCAGCAAGTACGAGAATCTGTTCTATTAGAAACTGATGCACCTGTTTGTCTGGAGGGAGCGGAGTCTGTGAGCAGCGGAGAGGACCCCAGCACGCGGAGCGGTGGGCCCCGCAGACGAGAAGGGGAGGCGGAGGCCGGACCC
>CM052440.1:147429980-147477040 GCA_028533085.1 Varecia variegata | reverse complement strand
CCAGAATGGTAGTTTTCACAACACAAAGAGCCTGAGTGCTTAGTGAACTCTTCCAACTAAGTGTCAAGGTTTCAATGCAAGACTCTGTTGTTTTGTGTAGTGAGACAAACACTTTAGATGGACTTCTTGTTGTTGTAGTGGTTTTTAATCGTAGGCATGAAGGGTAACTTTGGAGCAACACCACCCCCGCGTGGACTTCATGAGATCCTTTAAGACCACGTATTGCTCTTGATGGAAAACCATCTCAGTGCAACTCAGTTTAAGTGAGGTGTGATTTCTAACCCACTCGGAAACTTGAAAGTCCTTTTTAAGTGGCTTTCCTTGCACTATGTCACCAGTGAAAGAGAAAAGAGTGGGTAGAATTATGTCTGCCTCTTTTTGGTGGTTTAATTGTAAATTAGGAAATATTTCAAAGGAAACTATAGAAAATATCACAGCAGACATTTTTATACATTTGTCACACAGGATTAACAAGTATCAACATCTACTGCCATATTTTAAAAAATAAAAATTTAGATACAGTGAAAGCCCCCTCCTCCACCCTGTTTCCTCACCCCTCTGCAGAAGGCAGGACCCAAGTTCAGGACCGTCTGCCCCACCTGTGCTTTCATTTTCCCAGAGTTGTTCATAGCGGCTCAACCGAGAAAGTCACCAAGCACTTCCTAGTAAGTCGTCACTGCTCTCTCACGGCTAGAGTCCTCCAGTGTCCAGCACGTGTATGAAACTAGAAAAGCCCACCACGCCCAGCCTAGGACATGAAAGAATTGTTAGGTGCACTGAGATTCAGTATGTGGGCACCTCCCTCTCCCCACCTGATTGTCCCTGCCTGCTCCACCTGCGCCCTGCGTCACACTGCAGAGCACTGTGGTGTCAGGGGGACAGCAAGAGGCCGTCCGCAGCACAGCCCAGAATTCACTCGGTCAGTCAACACTGCCTCTCCTCCAACCACTGATCTGTGCTCGTACGCTCACCCCACAGCCTCGTGGTGTTCCAGAAGAACTGTGAGCCTTGCAGTCAGGCCAACCTAAAATTTCAGTTTAAACCACGTGGCCTTGTGAAATTGTTAAATCTTTCTTGGCTGTAGTTCCTCCATCTTTAAACAGAGACAAAAATGCCCACCTCCTGGACAGGGTTGTTCTGAGAATAAATAACATCCATGATATCCCAGCACCTTGCACGTGTAGCAGGTGCAGAGTAATGTATTTGACTTTCTGCCTTCTCACACCCACCCACGAAATCCCTTCATGCTAATACCAGTTCGAAATCTCTCTGAGGTCCAAGGCAGCTAGCGGTGACTTTGGCCTCATTGAGTTATTCCCAGAATAGTCACCAAATGCGAGTTATCATTCACTCAAACCTATCCCTCCGTGGCTCCAGGATCTGCTGACGGGATAAAACATCAGTGGAAACTGACCCGGCCCCTCCCTCCTGTGTCTGTGTCTCTCAGCACCACGGGGTGTTATCAGGGACCCGAGTGACAGTGTTGGGCTGTGACCTCCAGCAAGCAATTCCGACTTCAGCTTGGGGGCGAGAGAGAACGCTTAAGAGGCTATCAGTAAGACGGGCAACTAGAGTGGAAAACCATATTTTTTTTAAAAAAAAAAAAAAAAAAAAAGGAGCAAGCCATAAGGAGAAGCTGCTCTCTTGGGCTCATTCCCCTCTGCCACCTCCGTTCACCCCAACCAGGAAACACCTCGCCAGCTGGGGGACAGGACAGGGGTCTGAGCACCTGAATCGGGTTTAACATTTCTCTCCAGTAATGCTCTAGAATGAAATCCGCTCTGGCCTGAGGATTTTACTTGACAGCTGAAAATGAATATAAACAAAACCGACTATATTACATACACTTTAAAAATGATTGGTTCATTTTTCCCCTCAAGCTAAATTGCAAAAGTCTATGGCCTGTAATGCAAGAAATGGTCACCAGAGGGCACCACTAGACAAGCGGAAAGCGCCACATAGGCGGACCAGAAAGACCAGCGAACGCAGCTCTCTGAAAAGGAGATTTCTGATATCCAGAGATCCTGTAAATGGAGCAGCTATACAGGAAGATTAAACACGGTTGACAGGAGGTAGAAAATGCATCATATTTGAAATATGTACCACCGCGTATCTACTTGGAGGTTAAAACATTACAAGCTGCTTCCTTCTGCAGTGATTAACTGTCAGCTTTATTCAATACACCACTCAGTGACTTATAGGAATTAGGACTCATTCTTCCACATTTAGATTGAAATTCCCAGATGAGAAAAGAAGTATATAAGAACATGAACATTGTGAGCATTCTTTTTAATTCAGACGGGATCAGGCACATTCAGGGTGGTCTGGCAATAGACACGTATTCTTTTTAATTCAAAAGCATTCAAAGAACACCAACGCAATGCTTATTAGAGTTGAAATGATCTCTTTTCTTTCCAAAAAAAAAAAAAAAATCAAGTGACAAAAATAAAACACAAATAAATAAAATTGCTACATGGGAAATAAAGAAGAGTCCCTGGAAGCCCCTATGTAAGAAAACGCCTTTTGTTGCAGAACACCAGAGATGACTAATCCGGCTTCTGTGAAGGAAGCAAACGCATGATTCATTTTTCCGGGGCAATCTGTGTAGCTGTTTGATATCACTGTAGCATTATGTACTGGCGCTCAGTTTCCTCTAGGGACCAAGACAAAAAAATAAAAACAGATCCTAATAAGACTGTAAGGTCTGGAAAGAATACTCTCAACTCTTGTTGTGAGTCCAGGGGAGAGGAGAGGGGCGGAGCCCTCCTTGGCCTGGTTTGGCTGTTCCCACTCTGCAGGAGCAATGGCCGTGCCTCTGTCGTGCAGGGACGGAGGCATCCCTGGCAGGCCTCGCATCCGCTGAGGAAGCAGCCAGCGCTCCCTTTGCAAGACCTGGGGGGAGATCGCAGAGATGAACCGAGGCAGTGCGTGCAGTGGAGAAAGGACAGATTCCTTTCCTTTGGGAAAAACAGTCTCACTGGGAGGTCAGAGCATAAGGATGGGTACAAACTGCAGGGAGAAACATGCCAGATCTCAGATTTCTGCAAAACACTTAACAACGAAATAAAATATAACTACCCACAGAGAGAAAAAATATTTTCAATTGTCTCAAGTGAGGTAGCAAGATTAAGATAATAAGTGTGTGTGTAGTACCAAATCTAGTGAGCTTATTCATTTAATACAACACAGACCCAGGCAAAAGATTACAATGAAATAAAAGTTATCATTGTAAGTCCGTATTTTAAAGTATCACTTAAAGGAAAAAAGATGAGAAATTAACATCCAAACTGAGAAATTTGAGGTTGAAAAAAAAAAATCAGGGGTTATTGTACAGGAAACCTGAGCAAAATCTAAATACTTGTGTCAGTAAGAATAACCCAAGGGAGAAGACAAACTATGAATGTCACAGTAACATTACCCAAAGAAAACACTGAACATAGTGTCACGATGTCTGCTTGTTTCTGCTTCGACAAGACTGCACACGGGAGAGTGTGCCTAATGAATAAAAGACCCAAGGTCTGATGGGTTTGACGTGGCCATTAGGATAAGATGAATGGCAATGAAAAGCACTTCAAAGACATAAGAGAGAAAACAGTTAGCTAACGGCAGATGCAGAAGAACAAAGCGATAGATAGAATCTAAATGTGCATCACCTGGGATGCAGGAAAGTTATCACTGGGTAGGAATAATAACAATAATATATAAAATGCTGTGGCAATAACAGGCCAACAACCAGTCTATAAGTGTAAGAATGGTCGTTACATTGTAATACCAGAAACCAGACGCAAAAGCTACCTAAGGGTGCCCTGACATATAATTGTGACAACAGATGAATACATTTGTCCAGAGGGACAGATGTACCTGTGTTTGCTGTAGTTTTTTGGCCTTAGCTGATCTGTTTAATAAGAAGTATGAAAAGACCGTCTATCAAAGAAGCCTGGGCACTGAGGTATGGCTACTGCAAGCCGTCTAACCTCCACCGGCCTGATTTTCCCCAAGTGTCTAACAGGAACTGCGCTAAGCAGTGATTACAATCCCTTTCGAAAAGCTCTGGCCTTCAGAGTGTATGAAAACCAAAAAGAGAAAGACAGAGACAGAGAGGAAAGTGGATAAACCAATCAAGACCAGTTGTTCCTGCGCTGGTCCGACTGCCTATACTACAAGGGAAACATCATGTTTAAATAAAATGAAGGTTTCATCAAAGCCAATGGCAGGTTTATAGGCTGGGAAATCTCTATTCCAGTGACAGGCAACTGAATCTAGAATCATCAAAGTTAAAAGTTCAAATAATAATTATCGTTGATATTATTGTAATGAGACACAAACAGCACAGATTCATTTGAGAGACGAAAAAGACTAATGCATTGATCTTGACAGTTATGTAAACACACTTTCTGTTCATATAATGAGTGCAAGTGTTATTTATTCAATAAAAATTGTATTGAGCATCTACTATGTTTCATAAATTGTTCAAGGTGCCGACACACAAAGATACAAACGATCCAACCCCTGCTATGGGGACCTGACTGTCTAGTGAGGGAACATGACCAGACACGGGAACGTGACGAGACAGTCAGGATGAGAGAAGGCAGGGCGGGAAGGCGTAGGCAGTTCAGCGAGGACGGGCCCTCGGATGAGCGGACGCCTGAGATGACTCGTAAACGATTATGGGCGACAATGAGGTTGGCGGGTACGTGCTGGCCTTCCAGCCAGGGGGACTGTCACGGACAGAGTCACAGCAGGGAAAATGCACCCTGCCTTGTGCGAGAACTACGAATGTCTCAGTGCCGCTGGGACGTGAACTGAAAGGAAGGGGTGCAGCTGGAAAGAACAGCAAAGGCCAGATCGCGGAAAGTTCCTCAAAGAGTTTGGACTTTGTTCCCTAAGGGTCCTGTGAAAATGCTGTGGGATTTAGTTTGAGAGGGAACATGGTCACCAAACAGGCATTTCCAACAGAGCAGGAACAGGGCAGAAGGGGAGAAAATCAACTGAGTTCACAAGGTATTGAACTCGAGATGTCGGTGGGACATGCAGTTGGGACACCCTGCAAGCAGCCAGACAGAACACGGATGATGAGTTGTCAGCACATCGATGGGAGTGGAACAGAGAGTGTCTGAGACCACGCAGGGAAGGAGCAACACAGCGTCCGCGAGACGACACTGTGTTAAAGCAGAGATGGGCAGAAGAGAGGGCGGGCGAGGTAGAGTTATGGCATAACAGAGGAGCACGGTTTTAGAAAGCCAGGAGAGTCCTGAGTGCTGATTAGAAAAAAGTGATTAAAATTAGAAATAGCTGAATAGACACTTTCTCGAGAAGTTATTCTCCTGAGCAGGATTTAAATAAATCTAAAAAATGTGTCAGCCAGCTGGGCACGGTGGCTCACGTCTGTAATCCCAGCACTCTGGGAGGCCGAGGTGGGAGAATGGCTCAAGGTCAGGAGTTCAAGACCAGCCTGAGCAAGAGCGAGGCCCGTCTCTACTCAAAATAGAAATATTAGCCAGGCGTGATGGTGGCACCTGTGGTCCCAGCTACTTGGGAGGCCGAGGCAGGAGGATCGCTTGAGCCCAGGAATGTGAGGCTGCCGTGAGCTATGATTGTGCCACTGCACTATAGCTTGGGTGACAGAGCAAGACCTTGTTTCAAAACAAACAAAGTCTCAGTCCACAATTGTATTTAAAAAAAAAAAAAACTCTAGGAAAAGAGACTACACTATTCCTCTTCATGACTCTATTTCAAATGCCTAACCTGAGACCCCTTGTCTTCTGTTTAAAATATTCTCTTTTGTCTCATAGTCCAGAGAAGCAGGATGTAGTCAGTCACCGTTACTTTCATGTTTGATTTAGATCATTTCTTTCTTACGTTCTTCAATCCACTTAGCCCCGTTCTTTCCATTTTTCTTCAGATTGCTCACTCCGGTTTTTGTTGGCCATCCCTGGCATGTTGCCAGATTCTCTATATTTTCTTTTCTGGGCAGGACCTAAAGCCAGAAACGTTCCGAGGGCTGAGCACGCTGAGTGCACCGTCTACGCACGGCGCAGCACCGCGCTCGCGTCACGCGGACAGGAGGGTCCCCGCAGCCCTTCTCTGCTCTGCAACGCGCAGTGTGGCTTCGCACAGTCGGTCTGAAGTCCTGCGTGAGAATTATATAACCTCACTGAGATTTAGAATCGGAAGAAATGGGCTCCTCTAGCCCAGTTTCCGCTTCCTTAAGGATTTCTCCCGCTGCCCCCTCCAATGTTGCAGCTCCAGTAACTCAAGAAAATGCCCTTCCCCTGCAGTAGTGTTTTTTGTTTGTTTGTTAACTTAGTACACTGTAAAATCAATTTAGTGCATCACATGCAGCATTTTTATTATGATATCATACAGAGGATGGACAGGGTAGGGTAGGCTAGAAGAGGACAGGAAAATGTTGGATGGACCCTCAGAGTCTATTAAATGCAGTAACAGTAAATATCGGTTCATGAACCTTCTGTTTCAGTGGGAGTCAGGGGAGATGTGTGTGTGTGTGTCTGTGTTTCTTACTGTGACTTATGGTCTAAAACTGTCTGCACTGCCCTCAGAATTACTCTCACCAACACTGGGAAATTAATTTCCCTATTCTTTACTTCACCAAGTTCACTTTCCTTTAAATTAGATTTTTCGAGGTGTTAGCGTCAATTCAGCTTAACTCCACTCTGTCTTTTTTTTTTTTTTTTCAGTTAATCTGCTTATTCAGGCTAACTGTGTAGCATTGGATCCAGTGACATTTTATCTAAACGTAAAATGTAAGGAGTTTTGTTAAAGACTTTCTTCCTCCGTCTCCTTCCCATCCTCCCTCCCTCCCTGCTTTTCTTCCTCCTTCTCCTTCAACCTCTCCCCCACCATCCTCTGTATTTTTCCTGGTACCTAAATGGAAACTCCTCATTTGCATTTTTTTGGCCGCCCGGGAGAAAGGTGCAGCCGTTGCTGCAGCACTTTGCCACACAAACCTCTTCCAACACCTGGATCGTGCTGAGACAGTTTTTTCCAGTAGGTGATGGAGCAGGAGTGCCACGTTACTGAAAGACATTTATTTCCCCCTGCTCTGGAATCTTCTCCCTCAAGCAAACTCACTGCAGCCTTTCTGCTCTTGTTGCTTCGCCAGCTCTTTACCTTCGGGTGGAGAGAAGATATCCGACCTGGTGAGCCACTGCACACCCGGAAGTTCTGCTTCGACGCGATCTCGCACAGCAGCCCGGTCACCCTCTACGACTGTCACGGCATGAAGGGGAACCAGCTCTGGGGATACCGGAAGGTAAGGGTCAGTTCATGGGGTCATTCTCAAACTCCCCTGGCTAACTCAAAACTGTCTTTGAAAGCACTCTGTTTTGATTTAAAGTGTGACCTGGACATACATCCACACATTCGGCTCACATATTTGGAGACCACCGGCAAAGATGAAGGGAAGGATACAGTGTGTAGGAGGGGCACATTTTGGCTTTGCTTGCTGTGTGTACAGCCCTCGCAATGAGTTACGACTGCAAATGGCTTTGAGCCAGAACACCTGCCCTGCACAGGACGGGTCTGCGCGTAACCCACCCACTCCCAAGAGAAGGAGCCACGTATCCAGTGACTGTGCACAGGCATGATTCTTAAGAACCCCAGTTCACAGCACACACATTAACACGTCAGTTCATTTATCACATATCTCAGACTCACTTGCTTGGGACGTGTCTGAGTTAAGACAATTACATTTAAACAAATATTTGTGCATCTATGTAGGTATAATTGCTGTAACCTGCATACAGAGAGTGACCCTTTTATATATAAGATGGCCAAATTCTGCCCAAATGTAGCAAAGAAGAATGTATTTGGGAAATGTAAAAGCTTAAAGGCTTATAAAGTTAACAATTAATAATAGAAAAAAGCCATTCAAAAACAAATGTAGAATCACATTTTGAGTTAACAAAATGAAGAGCAACTAAATTACTGTTTTAAAATATTTTCATTACACTTCCTCTTTATCACTTTTTAGAATGCTACAGGAAATTATTTTTCAACTTCTCTGCTTTTTGAGGCAGGACTTGACTCTCACTTAGCAAGTACCCCCTAAGCTCCACCCTGTCCCCAAACCCGTAGAAGGGCTGGGGTCTCTCCAGCCGGGGGGAAGGTGCCCCCTGCTTGCCTTTCCACGCTGTGGCGGAAGCCAGCCTGGCGTGGGCTACGAGGAAAATGAAACGCCCTCCACGTTGGTCGTGAGCTTGGCTAGCCTGTGGCTGAGGCAAGGTCAAAGTCACCCCAGGTCACAGAAAGCCGGAGGGAGGAAGCTGTGGAGAGTCGGTATGGGGACAGTGGTTGTGACACTCGTCCCTTCACTTGAGAAGCGTTCTGCTTTGGAGGTCGGTTCCTAAAGCTGCACGCACTCAAGGCACGGTTGGTAGGTTTACGCCGCATGCTGTCCTCTCCCCAGCGCCTGGCAGACTGGCTGTGCATGCAAAGCACACAACAGTCACAATGTCCTCTACAGAACGATTTAACATCAAAAGCGCAAATAAGAAGATGGTGTCAGATAAAATATGGAGGGGGGAATTGCTGCAATAGGAGAACCTCATTGTTTTCTTTAGAAATGTATCATAAATGATTACTCTTATCAAGCTCTTTTGCTATTCAGCATGATACAGTCTGTGTGTGGTGCGATAAAGTAGTGGGTTTTTTAATGGCTGTATTCTGACCTTAAAGGAGTTACTTTCTGTGCACATCAATAAAATACCTGATTTGCCATTTGCCTGGTATGTTGGTGGTCCCTAATGAACAGAACACTTCTCATTACTGTATATTTATAGCATGACAGACAGACCACTCAATAATGTGCAATTAAGCCAAGAAAATACAGTTGTTTTCATTAGGGAGCTTACAAAAGCTTACAGACGGATAAGACCGACTAATACACAGAGCTCCTGGGGAGGAAAAAACAACAGGCTGCAGTGATTTCAAGAGGCAACTCTTAGGAGCTTTAACATTTTAAATCTTTCCAGGACCCTGAGGGATTTGTGAAAGGAAACCACTCGATGCAATTGTGCCGAGGCTCTCTTCTCCGATCTTTTTGTAGCTGGTGGCCCTGCCTTACTTAGCGAAAGGTTACACTCAATGTGTATTTATATACAAGCAAGGTATTCATACTTAATCAGGAACATGCCAAAGGCTCAGAAAGGAAAGTTTCTGAAATAGCTCATCTTGGTTGATGACTCAGCCTATTCAAATGTACCTGCTTTAGAAAATTCCTCTTGTTTTTTCTAGTGGCTGTGCCCAAGGCATAAAAAGCTAAAGCACAAAGAGAAGACTCTCTCTGGGGAGCTACCTTGTCTATGTCCCTGGGGGCTTCCAGCAGCTCGGCAATCTTTTGAGTCTGCTCTGGAGCACCCTTTTGTTAGCATACTCATGAGTCAACCCGGATCCCTAGACGCTACCAATTGCCAACGGGGCTGTGTGGGCCATCGCCTAAGCTCCCAAGGTCATCGTGGTCACCTGACCGGTAAGCAGGCACCGAGCTAGTGCTTTGCACACATCACCTCAAACCTCAGAACCACCTACGTACTACTGTCTACAATTTACACAGGAGGAAACTGACTCTAGCAGATTTGTGGCAGAGCCAACATTCAAACACAGATGAATCTGATTTTAAAGTCTACTCTTTCCTCTGCCATGCTCTTAAGAAATGAGACCAGTATTCCCTAGGAGAGTTCCCCAATTCTTGTTGCATTCAGAGCCGCTGGTACGAGCCGGCTGCAGGGAGATCTCTCGGAGGGCCACGGGGGCCGCTGTGCATAAGTGGGTGAAGCTGTGGTCAGGCCCCGCTCTCCGGTCTCGGCAGCTGCCGGCGTGCAGCTATTTTCAGATGTGGCCCTGTGCCACCGGGAAAGGAGAGGGGCTCCCCTCGTCTGGGACGTTGCAGGGGTGCTCAGTTGCGCAGCCGTACCCCACAGCGGCGGGTACCCTGCGTGGGGAATCCGGTCTTGGCGTGCTTTTGCCACCAGGGGGACCCCTGTTACAAGCACAGCGAGTTGTTGCAGCAACCGCAGTAAAAATATTTAAGTTACCACCTAACATCCAAAACAAGAAACTGTCTTTCCTCTTCTGCAACCCCCACATCTAACTGGTCACTAAGACGTGTCGCCTCCTCCCCAGCCATCTCCAGAATCCATCCGCTCGTCGCTGTTTCTATAGCCCTGCCCTGGTGCAGCCTGCGCGTCTCACCCCTGGGTGACTGCAGTGGCTTCCCAAAGGGTTGCCCGCCTCCTGTCCTCCCCTTCCAACCCACGTTCCACCCCGACGTCAGAGACGGTGCGCACAGAATCCGGTCATTGAATTCCTCTGTTTTATAGTTTCACCTGGTTTCTCACCGGGTAGAAGATAAAGTACCTTCCTCCTCAGTTCTCATGCTGATCTTTCCAGTCTGGTCCGCGTAAGGGTTGCCTGTTAGGCCTTAGAGTTAGTCAGGCTTAACACACACTAAGATATCATGAAATTATGATGATTAGTCTTAAATAAGTTGTTTTACATCTATGACTACTTTCCACTTCTTCATCAATGCAATAGGGACAATAATTAAGTGAGATAAACCATGTAAAACTCTAACACGGTTTCTGACCATATGATCGAATTTCCTTCTGTGCGGGTGACAATGCACTTTTTACATTGATAATCGTGGTGGATGTGTATCCTGATGCACCAGATCACTAATGCAATCTCTCCTATGCAGTGTTAACTGTTGTCATCCCCCAAAAAATTAAGAGCTATCTCCCATGCTCTTTTTTAAGTAAACATTTTATTGATGTATAACACGTCTTAATTTGGGTTTCCCCAGATATACAACCTAAAGTAAGAATCTGAGTGCAAGTGGTTTATTTGGGAGATGACCCCCCCAAAATCTTGGTAGAGAATGAGGAAGTGAAACGGGGAAGGGGTGGGAGCCCACAAAGCTCGCATTATCAAGCAGGTAGCATTGCAGGCAACTGGAGCTCAATCCTACTGAAGAGCTCTGGAAATGGTGTAGAACTGCAGTCCCCACCCCCAGCCTGCAGCCCAGTACCCTCTGCAGCCTGTTAGGAAACCCCTGAAACTGGTCCCTGATGCCAAGAAGGTTGGGGGCCGCCGGTAGAACACACGTCAGAGAGCAAGAGTTGGGGTATTTATACACCAACTGTGGGTATGAATCTGTGGTTAGGATTAGCTCCTGCAGGGAGTTTATTCTCTGACACCTCTAACCTGCTGCTCTTACGGACAGAACTGTTCTTGAGGCCAGAGGAGTCCTTAGCGGAGAGAGGCAGTGGCCAAATAGCTGGAGACAGGGCCAGCACGCACTGACACGGGAGGGCCTGAGGGCTGCGGGCAGGACACAGACACCGTGTGACAGTCCGGTGGCTCCACAGCCTCACCAACACTTGGCACTGTCGGTTTCTGTTTCTGTTCTTGTTCTGTGACTGTGAAGTGATATTATGTCTGTTCACCGTTTTGGATGTCTCTGTGAAGGACCAGCTCGAGTCTTTTGACCATTTTTAAACATGGGTTGTCTGGCTTTTTCTTGCAGATTTTTAGGGATTTTTTAAGTATATGTAGGTACAAGTGCTTTGTTGTATATGTATTGTGACATCTTATTCTGGTCAGTGTCTTGCCTTTTTTTCTTTCTAGTATAGTGTCTTAATGAAAAGCTATTCTTTGTGATTAGTGTTTTTTTGTGTTCTATTTAGGAAATCCTGGCCTACTCAAAAGTCATGAAGATAGTCTTCTAAAGCATCTTTGGAAACTTTGTTGTTTAATAGTCTACCTTTTGGTTTATAATTCCCTGAGAGATTTCTATGCATGTAATGTAAGATAGGGGTTGATTTGTGTATAGAGAGAGAGATAGAAATAGAAGATGCAATTGGTCAATCACCATTATTGAAAAGAACATTTTTCCCCACTGTACTGAAGGGCCACTTTTGTCGCAAGGCACGAGAACTTGTATACACTGGTCTGTTGTTGAATTCTCCAGTTTTTACCATCTGACTAAATAGTCTTAGCCATACGGAAAGTAAGTTAATAGAAATAAACTAACTTAAACCTAGTAAGGGTTATAAACAAAAACCCACAGCCACCATCACACTCAGTGGTGAAATGTTACAGCTTTCCTACAGAGACCGGGAATAAAATAGAATGTTAGCTACAGTCATTTCTGTTCAACCTTGTACAGGATATCCTAGTCAGTGTAATCGGTCAAGATAAGAAATTTAAAGGTATAACAATTATAAAGGAAGAAATAAAGCAGTACATTCACAGATGACATGTTTGCGTATTTGGAAAATTCAAAAGACTATGCACCTAAACTATTAAAAAATTAATAGATGCACTTAGCATAGCCCCAAAATGAAAATCAATTGTCTATATACTAGCAACAAAAAATAGAAAGTGAAATTTAAAAATTATTTCATTTGGTCACCATGAAAAGCATCAAATAACTAGTGGAGTTATCTATTTCACAAAAGATGTGCAAGACCTTTATGCAGAGAACTACAAAACATCACTAAGGAATTTTTAAAAATATAAAGGGATCTATCAAGTTTGAGGATTATAAGACTCAATAGTTTGAAGATGTCAGTTTTCAAATTGACCTACACATTTAATGCCAATCCAATCAAATCCTAGGAGGTTTATTGGTGGAAATTGATAAACCGATCCTAAAATTTATATGAGAGTGAAAGGGCCAAGAATAGCCCAGAAAATCTTAAAGAAGGAAAAAATACCAAATATTAAACATCATACAAGCAGTAGGTATGGAAACATCATGACGGCACATTATTAGGTATGTAATTATACCAATGTGCTATTGGTGTAAGGGTAGACTGAGGCTCTCTAGAAGGCGAGGGCTGGGTATTGATATTTTTTGAAAGCTCCGATGAGGGTCTGAAAGGCAGTCAGAGGGAGAACCTCTTTTCTAGCTCCAATTTTTACCTACTTTCTTTAACCCACCCCTCCCTTCTGCTCCAGGTGGAATTTGCCCCCACCTGTACGTCTATACCATTCTGTTTCCTCCTTTGTACTTGGAACATTGTATTATGCAGAGTTACTCGTCTCCCAATAACTACCTGAGGGCAGGAACTTTTTAAAACATTTCTCTATGGCCTGCCTAATAGCTACTATGTGAGGTTCCTAAATAAGCATTCACTGACTGGCTCAAGGAGCCACTGGGGGCAATTACTGACACGAACTCCTCCTTCATGAACCCCACCCTGTGCTGAATAAAACTTAACACATCGCTTTGTCTCACAACCACATACACAACCTCCCCAAAGGCAAAAAGTAAAAGACTTTAAAATACTTTTCTTAGTTGCTCTCTGGAGTGTTTTTATAGTTTAACTTCCACAAGAAAGAACTTGAAAATAGCATCAAACAGGAAGTACAGGTAAGAAAGCACCTGCCAGGCTAATTTGATAACAATGCAACAGGCCCATTAGTTTAAAAATTGAGTGGGTGGAATCCTTGGCATGTACCTGCATGTGACATGTGACGTTTATTGTAACCTGTGATATATGCCAGGGCTGTCACCTCCCAACTCACAAAGTGGGGGTGTGTTGTCCCACAGAGATTCCAGACGGGAGGCCACAAGGCTGTTATTTTAAATCATTCTGGTTAGGTATTGATTTAGGAGGCCCAAAAGTGAGGAAAGTGTATACATGTTCAACTAAAAAGGCATGTAATTAAACTTTGGTTCTGGTGTATGAAATCCCTACAGAATCCCAGCCTGGTAGTCAGGCTTGGGCAGTTGTACTCTCCCAGGTCAGCTCATTCATTTCAGGACAGTCCCAACTGTTAGAAAGTTCTTCCCTGGCCTTTGGTACCACGCAAATTAAGTCTAATCTGTTTCACCTAAGACGGATCTCAAATATTTACCAATGCTTGCCTGGACTTTAATCTTTACTTCCAATTAAGTGGCCCAACTTGCTGCCACTATTCGTCATATGCCTTCATTGGGATCTACCTCAATTTCCTGGACGCTCATTCCTGACGCACTTGGGTTAGTCCTAGGTTAGTCCTAGCGCAGCGTGATGCCTCGCCTGGAACACGGTGTTCTCACTACACTGCAGCCAAGGAGAGTCAGGGGAGTTTCTGGCGCCCTTTGTTATGAGCCACATTTCTCTTAATTTAGCATGAATTCATTGATTTTCTGCCTGAACTTCACATGCTTGGCTTCTTAATGAGCATTCAGTGTTTAAAAAAAAATAAGAAACAGTCTCTGTCTCTTGTTCTGCTACACAGACACAGTTTTACACCTGTATAGTTCATCTTTAATATTCATGTGGCTACCCATCTGTTTCTATTAAATTCTACCATATTTGCCCCAACCTGGATTCTGACTCTTCCATCCGACTTACTAGCGATTGAACTAGTTTTGTTCCACCCACAGCATCCATTCATGCCCTCATCCAGGTGGTTGATCTCAGTGCACACAGTCAAGAACTGAGCGCTCTGTCGTATGACAGAGGTGACAGTGGTGCATTGATGAGCATTATCTGGAGGCAGTTACTCAAGCAGACACAAATGCACCCCGTATCTTCCAGGCTGCCCTTCTCCAGCTTGCCCATAAGAAATCAAGAATGGACATTTTAAACATCTTTCTAAAAACCATATGCACAATGTCGTCAGTGTCCCACTATTTGTAGCAGAAGACCTAAGTCACTTTACCTAAGAAATTCTGCAGAATATTTCAGTTCAAATTGCCAATTGAGCTGCCTTGTCAAAGAAGAGTGAGGTTAACTCCCAGGAGGGCGGTACGTGCACCCCAGCGAAGAAGCTGCCTTTTCAATAAATGTGCTCTCTGCCCACTGTTTTCATCTGTGCGTCTAACCCAGCTGCAGTCACTTAGTTGTCACAACCTTCTAATTTTTGCCATTTTAACTCCGCAGTCTTCCTACTGCTGCCATTGTACCTAACATACCTAACTACCCTTCTCTGGTCACTCAGAAGTAGAAAGGCTCTGTCAGGACTAACTCAGGTTTTTCTTGCATAAGGATAAAGTCTTTCTGAATTGAATGCCTGCCAAGATCTAGACAGTCACACCGGAAAAAAAAATCTCAGTGATAGGAACTATGAAAAATTTAACTGAATGTTTGCTGATGAGGGCAATTTTTCCCTGTGTGGGGCTGGAGCAGGGGTGCTAGCTGGCTCGCTGAGAAGCAGGATACGATGTAACTCGGAGGACGAAAGCACAGGCTCTGGGTCCCGCCATGATCATTGGCTCCACTCTGGGGTGTGGCTCTGACACGTTGAGAAACTTCCTTACTATGAATTTCTGTTTCCTCATTTATAAAATGGGGACAATAGTATAATAATAATACCTAGTTTAGCAAGTTATTCTGATGACTAAATAAAATTTATTTATTTATTTATTTATTTTTATTTCAGAATATTACAGAGGTACAAACGTTTTGGTTACATGAATTGCTTTGGTACAGTTTGGGTCAAAGTTAAAAGTGTGTTCATCACCCAAATAGTGTGCATTGTACCCATTAGGTGTGAACTTATCCATCGCCTCCCCCCACCTGCTTGATTTCCGTTGAATTTTACTATCAAATGTACACATGAGTGTTGATCATTTAGTTCCAATTTAATAGTGAATACATGTGGTGTTTGTTTTTCCATTCCTGCAATATTTCACTTAGGAGGATGGTCTCCAGTTCCATCTAGGTTGTTACAAAAGGTATTAGTTCACCTTTTTTTTATGGCTGAGTAGAACTCCATGGTATACATGTACCACATTTTATGAATCCACTCATGTATTAATGTGCACTTGGGTTGTTTCCACATTTTTGTGATTGTGAATTGTGCTGCTGTAAACACTCAAGTGCAAGTGTTGGACCTACCATTTGATCCAGCAATCTCACTACTGGGTATTTACTCAAAGGAAAAAAAGACATTATATATGTGTATATATAAAGAAGACACTAAATAAAATTTAAATGCACCTAGAGGATGGCACATAAAAAGAGTTCAATTAATGTTAACTATTACTATCCCATATGTTCCACAAGATATCTTCTGATTTGATTTTAACTCTCCATGCATATTTACATACAGGAAAAGATGGGCTAACTAGCAATTTCTATATTATTCATTTCTTTACTATTTCATTTAGCTATAGCTGAATATTAGAATGAAAATTTCATGAGAGCAGAGATTTTTCTCTGCTATCTTTCATTGGTACGCCAGCACCTAAAACACCGTATGGTGCATGGTAGGTGCTTACTTTTGTTGAGTGAATGAATAACTGAATCTGGCTTCCGCTTCTCCACATGCACTATGTCTTCTGGTTGCTTAGGTGGTTTAGGTAGGAAAATATGAGAAAATCTGGGTAGAATACTTAGCACTGCCTGCCAAACAGATACACACCGGATAAACAGTAGCTCTTACGTTCACATGACTCCCCACAGGTTTACTGAGGGGAGATAAAGAGAAACGGACAAATGGAAACAAGATATGAAACATAATGGGTTTTCTCTGCTTGGGCAGCTTTCAGGCTAGGGGAGGCAGACAAATAAATACTTAAATAAATTAAGTGTCTAGGATACCAAGAGAACATAAAACACTGAGCACTGGCCAGGTCCGAAGGGCAGGGAAGGCTTCTCTGACAAACTAACTTTTAAATGGAGACCTAAAAGATGAGTTGGAATTAGGTGAAGAAAGTGATAGAGAAAAAGATTCCAGGCATACAGATCAACTTGTGCAAAGGCCCTGAGGCAGGCAAGATCTTGATTTTCTCTGAGGAACAGAGAGAAGCCGGTTGACAGGCACGAGTGTGAAGGAAAATGGTGAACTATACGGTAAGGCCAGACGTGGGGCTGGGACAGGTCTGCACGAGACCTCGGGGACCATGCTAAGAATTCAGCTTAGAGAGTGGGAAGTCTTTGAAGGGCTCGAAGGGCAGGGATCTCACACATCAGAACAGATTTTTTAATGATCCTGGCTGCTCTACGGAGACTTGAGGTCGTGCACGTCACTTGCCTGTAGCCCAAAAGAGCTGGGGAGAGAGCAGAAGGATTTGCAGTTTGCAAGCAGGTGGGGAGGGAGGCGATGGATGCCGGCACTGTCTCAGCGCGCACCCAGGACTTCGCCAGGGCATGAAGCCGCGTTCTTTCTGATTGGCTAAATTAACCACTGATGCGAGGAGACCAATTTTCTCCTCCTGCGAAGAATTCTAGCTGTCAAAGAAGGCTGCTTTGTCCCTTTTATGCCTATCAAGGTGTTATTTGCACTCTCCCAGATGCCAACAGTAAAAATAGGCAGCAAAAGCCCACCGAAGTTGTCTTCCTTCCAGAGAGCTCGAAGAATAGTCATACATCAACCTCCTCCTTCTCCACAGCCCTAAGAGGTGGGAAAGCAGATCTTTTAATACTTATCTCTTCCCACTCTCCTCCTCCCCATCCACTCGCTGTGCAGACGGCAACCCTGAGTCACTGACAGACGGAGTGACCATCAAAGATCATTGTCAGAGATGAAGCCGGGAGTAAAACTAGTCTTATAATTCCAAGGCTTCGTTCTCTCATATCCATATACCAATACCAATAAATGGTATTGAACATGAAGGAGAGTTTTTCTGGGGTTTTCGTTTGTTTGTTTTTGAGACAGAGTCTCGCTCTGTCATCCTGGGTTAGAGTGCAGTGGTGTCATGATAGCTCACAGCAACCTCAAACTTCTGGGTTTGAGCAATTCTCCTGCCTCAGCCTCCTGACTACAAGCACCCGCCACCACACCTGGCTACTTTTTGTATTTTCAGTAGAGACGGGGGTCTCACTCTTGCTTAGGCTGGTCTCGAACTCCTGACCTCAAGGGATCCTCCCCCCTTGGCCTCCCAGAGTGCCAGGACTACAGGCGTGAGCCCCGGCGCCCGGCCAATATGAAGGCGTTCTCCCTTACAAAAGCATCCTCTTTCAATCTATATTCCCTTACAATTAATTTTCTGCTTACATGGAAATAAATGGGAGAGAGTAACTCGCTTCTCCCCACCGTACATAGAGGAGCTATCCTGAGATCCAGTCTATATCCATCTGCGTACTGGGCATCAGCAAGCTCGACATCCCGTGAGCATCTCTAGCTCTTCACACCCGAAACAGAAACCACCTCATTCCCGCCCCAATCCTGTCCCTCTTTCTGCATTTCTTGCCTCAATTCCGCCTTCCCTCCAGTCGCCCACCCCTTCCCTCCCCCTCAACTGCCGCATCCCACTCATCAGAACGCCCCACGCACTCAACTCCCCAAATATCCCTCGGAGAGATCACGCTCTGGCTCAACCCCAGCCATCCCCATTGGGTCCGTTTCTGCGTCACCTGCGACTGTCCTCTCTCGCTGCAGCCCAGCGCCCGCCTTCCTCCACCCCTGCCCCTCCCCGCCACTCTAGCTACGAAGCCCGCGACCCCATTGCGACTACTCTCCGCATTGCACGAGAAGTCCAGCCCCCGCACTGCACCCCGGGGCCGTCGTGACGCGGTCCTGCCCGCCTCTAGGCTGCCCCTGTCCGGAACGCTCCGCTCCTCAGGCTCCCGCTGTGCCAGATGACAGGCTGGTCTCCTGCACGCGACGCGGCTTCGTCGCCACTGGCTCATCTCCTACTGCTCCCTCCTCCCCGGCCTCCTCACTGTGCCTACGGCCACCAGGGTGCGGGGGCCGGTCACTGTGTCTGGAACCCCGTTCACCTAGACATTCTCAAGGCTAATTCCACTCCTTTCCTCACGACTACCCAAATGTCACTTCCTCAGTGAGGCTCACCCTGGCCACTCTATTTAAATCTGCACACTGACCCCACACTTGGCACTCCAGGTCCTCCCGACTTCCTCAGTTGTTTTCATGTCCCCTTTGAGCAGGCTGCACCTTTACCTGTCACATGCCTTGTGTGTTGTCTGTGCCCACGCCCACCCCCACCCCTACCTCCAGCTCGGAAGCTCCGGGACAGCAGGGAGTTGTCTCACTAACTTCATGGATACCTTCCCAGCACTTCAAACAGCGCCTGGCAAATAGTAGGTGCCCAGTACACTTTTTGTTGAATAACTAGAATGCATAAACCTACACGCTATTTCACATTTGTTTTTCAAGTATTCTCCCCTGTGTCTGAAATAACCTAATTCATCCTATTCATCCTCATCTGCAATCTCATTGATGCTTTTTTACTTCTAACATTTCTTGGTTACCTGTTGGTCTCCCCTACTTCTTGGGTCGAAGGATGCATCGTAGGCTACCTTTCTATGCCTCTCTCCCAATACATACCAGAAAATAAAGGGCACTTAATAAGTATCTGCTGAACTCAACTGACCTGAATAATGTATCCTAGGCAAAGGGCCTGAACACATAAACCAGATGCAAACTCTGACCAGAATTACACAGAAGAGCTCATTTCTGAGCCATCGGTTATCTTGGTTCCCTAAGTCCTTTTGCTTAAAATAGGAGGTACTATTGCATCAATCTGGATAACCAGTAGAGGCAGAGGCTAATTTTTGCAAGTTCTATTTTGCTAGGATTTTAGAAAACACAATTTGGTGTTGAATAGCTGGTCTCAGACCAGATGGTTGATATATTATGATTTTCAGAACTGAGGACACTCCTCGACTAACAAAACAGCAGGGGAGGGAAGGGTATCACTTGGGTACTGTCTTATATGCGGGAAAATGTGCTGACGATCTCACCTATATTCCCTCATTTTACTCTCACAACAAACCTGTGAGGCGTGTTATCATCCCTGTTTTATAAATAAGCCGAGGTTCAGAGAATTAAGTAACTTGTCCAAGGTCATAGCCAGTGAGTCGCAGGACTGGAATTTGACAAATGCCCGATAGCCACAAATCCCAAGCAGTCTTCCCAGCCCCACACTGCCCCACCTCCCACCGCGTGGTGGTTGTATTCTCAGAATCCACTTCCTGCCCGTCCTGAGCTCACCCACCTGTTTTACTGTCTTTGCGTCTTTGGTGTTTGGTGCTTCTCCAGCCCCTAGCACAGTGTGGAATGTTTTCTGTAACTCACTTGTTCTTTCAAAGTTCAGGCCATATGTAAGTATGAAACCTAATAAACTTAGTGCGGACTTGTAAATGCCAGAAAGTGTCTCACGGTGCCAACCAAGTCCACAGGACCGCTGTGAAGACAGTCCCTTTCAATGAGGTCCCTGAGAAGTGCCACCCATGACGTTCAGCGTGGATGGAGTGCCTGGCACCAGGCATTGATTAAGGAGGGTAGTTCAGTCATCCTGGATCAGAACTTTGGCATTTCCTGCTCAAGGATTTCTAATTTTCTTAGGCAAAACAAAGCAAAACAAAAATAAGGAGCAGACATCCAGGGAAGCAAAATGCAATGCGGCCGCCCAGTGTGAACGGCCAGACCACAGCTCTGCCTTCTCTCAGGACTCCACAAAGAACAATCTAGTGAAAAGCAAAGACAGAACAGCTTCTATCGTCCTTTAAGGAGGATTGTTATGGAACAGCAAACTTGCCAAAGCACTCGGAAGTCTATTCCACAGACAAAACTGTATTCAGTTGGCTGAACGCAGTGGCTCACGCCTGTAATCCTAGCACTCTGGGAGGCCGAGGTGGGCGGATTGTTTGAGCTCAGGAGTTCGAGACCAGCCTGAGCAAGAGCGAGACCCCGTCTCTACTAAAAATAGAAAGAAATTATCTGGCCAACTAAAATATATATAGAAAAAATTAGCCGGGCATGGTGGTGCATGCCTGTAGTCCCAGCTACTCAGGAGGCTGAGGCAGTAGGATCGCTTGAGCCCAGGAGTTTGAGGTTGCTGTGAGCTAGGCTGACGCCACGGCACTCACTCTAGCCCGGGCAACAGAGCAAGACTGTCTCAAAAAAAAAAAAAAAAAACAACTGTATTCAGTTCTGTTGGAGCCGTCGCTGTCCTGACCGCTGAGACAAAGGGCAGAGGGGTGAAGGGCTGGCGTAGAGCAGGAGACCACCTTCAAGGACCAATTACTCGATCCACTGACTTAATTCCAGCCAGGAAAGGCATCAGGAAAGACACTTAGTAATTCAAAAGCTTGGCTGAGTAGAAACATAAAGATGGCAATTCTGTAGCCCCAAGGTCAACAGTGAAAAATGTGTGCTCTGGTGGAGGCGGAGGAAGCTCCCAGAAACTTCACCTCCGGGGCTTGCTGGACACCCCAAAGACAAGGGTGAGCAGAGCTCGGCCTGTAACCCGGGAACAGTCAATCTGTAGATGGCTGAGTACCGTGGATGGTCTCCAGTTTGACACCCTGTCATTTGCTTCTGTCACCAGTGAACCTCGGAATAAAATGTTCATTCAATTTTATGGCTGGGAGAGGCTTTGGAGATGTGTCTAATCCACCCCCTCATTTTACTGATGCAGCTTCTCAGGCATAGAGAGCTTGTAGGGAATGCAATTTTTCAGCTTTTATGAGAATGTGAAGGCCAAGTGCAGAAAACGTATTCTGGCCTGTTCAGGGCGGTGCTGAATCTTCATACCTTGCCTGGTTGCCCCATGAGTACACCTGTGTTTGCCAGAGCATGTGTTCCAAGACGGGATTTGGAAAAATATGATCACCTTATGGCTCAGAAAATAATGTCCAGAAAATTAAAAATGTTCACAAAATCTGGTTTGGATTTTGCATGCGAGCTGAGGTCTATAAGCTGGGGAAGAAAGAGAGTGGAAATTTGTTCTACTCCTTTTCTCATAGTTTAGCTTTTATGGAAATACCTGTTTTGAGGGAGAAACTGTGAGCACCTGGAGGTCCAACATGAGCTCTTGATAAAAGTAAAAAAACAGGAAGAAATACAGATAGTGATGACGGGGAAGGGGTGCATGTACATGAAACACAGTGAATTAGAATTTAGCAGGTCATGTCTATGTCTATGCCATACCACCCTGAACGTGCCTGATCTCATCTGATCTTGGAAGCTAAGCAGGGTCAGGCCTGGTTAGTACTTGGATGGGAGAATTTAGCAGGTCACCAAGGATTTTCATGAACACAACAGTTCTCATGAATATAAGAATGCTCTTTGAACTGCCGTTGGATCCAGCAATCCCACTAGTGGTTATCTACTCAAGGGAAAAGAAATTGTTATATAAAAAAAGATACCTGCACTCATATGTTTATTGCATATGTTTACTATTCACAATAGTAAAGACATGGAATTAACCTAAGTGTCCATCAGTGATAAGCAGATAAAGAAAATGTGATATATATGTAGATATAGAGAGAGATACATGGTGGAATACCATTCAGCCATAAAAAAGAATAAAACCGTGTCTTCTGCAGCAACGTGGATGAACCTGGAGGCCACTGTCCTAAGTGAAACAACTCAGACATAGAAAGTCAAATCCCACACATTCTCACTTACAAGTAGGAGCTAAACATCATGTGCACAGGGACGTAGAGTGTGGAATAATCGTCTCTGGAGACTCAGAAGAGTGGGAGGGTGGGATGGGGGTGAGGGATGAGAAATTACTTAATGGGGACAACTATTTGGGTAACCATTGGGTTACCTAAAAACCCAGACTTCACTGCTACACAATGTGTCCATGTAACAAAACTGCACTGTACCCCTTAAATTTATACAAATTTAAAAAAAAGAAGAAGAAGAATGCTCTTTGAAAAACTGACCTAAATATATTAGGTCCGTGTAACATAACTGGTGGTTGGGGCTGAGGGTTGAGTGAGATGCTGGGAAGGAAGGGGCAGGACGCCAAGGAGCCTGAGAAGGGCCACGTGATGACGAGCATGCAGGACCCCAAGGAAGAAGGGCACAGGTGCAGTGAGCTGTGGGCACAGTCTCCTTCCTCCAGGAACCTGCTTCCTCCACCCAGAGTAGGACAGAGTTTCTCAGAGCCTCCCCTGGGGTCAGACAGGAGTGGAGTCAATGAAGCAGCTGGGGGAAGAAAGCGGTAAGCAGACCTCGGGAGCCCTCTGTGTGCAAGGAAAGGAAAATCCACGGTGAGCTGAGGACACTTCGCCTTTAAAGAGAGCAGAAGAGAATAGGGAGCCTTTGTCTTAGCATAGCTCATTGTTTACACTGAAAATAGAAACAGGCAAACTAAACTGCAGGCAGGTTGCCTTTCTCCTTCCTTATTCTTTCTTCCTTGGTGCTGTGCCTACCTGTGCAAACATCCGGATCCTAAAAGGACATTAAATATTGGTTGATGGAGTCTTACAATCCGGGAGCAACCCAGAAATGTTTACAAAGCATGCCTGAGAAACTCTTAATTCTAAACGCATTGCAAGTATGGTATGTCTCAGTTAGAAAGGGAACCAGAACCTCTAAACATTTCCTAAGCTAAATAATAAAACATTACTTGATCCTAAGATTTAAGCAGTGATTTGGGGATATTTTCTCATATTACTGGCACTTTTTTAAAGCATACATAACATATGAGAGAAAATGTATTACTAGAAGATCTTTTTCTAGACCATTACCTCCCTTTTCCTCACTTGCACAATAAAAAGGGGTGTGTGTTGATGGGGCCTGTCCAGATAAGGAACTTGCTCACTGCTCAAACTCTGTGCCCCGGTCACACCTTCCGTTCACTGAGCTGTGATCTAATCATGCAGCTGGGGCTGTTTTTTTAAATGAAGGTTGCTGCCTCCATTGTGCAGGAACCAATGAGAACTGCACCCCTGCACCCCTGGAACACCTGTGACAGCAAGAAAGGCGTGAAAAGAAACTGACGCTGCACAACCAGCAAACTTGAGTTTGTACCTTCAGCTATTGCCTATGTGTCACTTGTCCCCATCCCCATAGTCTTTTGAAGAGGGCAGCTGAGCACCCAGTCCTTTTCCTTCCTATTTCTTCTGTATTTCCCTTTCCCATTCGAGGCTCAATGCGAGGAAATTATGACCTTTCTAGTCATGTGTGTCCGTGTGGGTATTGTTCAGTATGGACTCATAGTGTTTTGTGTCCACGTTTCTTCCCGAGTAGCTAGATTATTAGCCACTGGACAAGCAACCCCATATACTTACTGTCTTCAAAATCCACGCATAGTGCAAAAGGCTCACCACAGAGCAGGACATGAATGGATTGCTTTTCTAAAAAAATGAATGAGTGATTGAATGAATGAATGAATTTTTGTCTCTGGTTGAACCTGCCGGGAGGCCCCACGTCATGCCAGTTGCTCCTAGAAAATCGTGTTTCACGTTGGCAACTCTACCTGCTACTGTTTGATTTGGGAGGGGGTCTATTTATTCAATGGGCATATACTGAAATGTAGACAGAAATATTTCACTTCTGTGTATTTTGGGTTCTAATCATTCACCTGGATTACAGCAGTCTTTTCTTTTCTTTCTGATTCCTCCAGGACAGAACATTATTTCATCCCGTGAGCAACAGCTGCATGGATTGCAACCCCGCAGAGAAGAAGATTTTCATGGCCAGATGTGACCCTCTATCTGAGACTCAGCAGTGGGTTTTTGAACACATTAATATGACTGTTTTAGAAAAATTTAATCACCATGCCAGCTCTTAGAAAGAAAGAAGGAAGAAAGAAAGAGTGATTACCTACAGATTCTAAACTAAATTTTAGCCAGTATCTGGGTCGAAGGGGTCAGGAATAACATTTCCTAGATCCAGGAAGGCTGGTTTAAAGAATTGTAAATGCCGTGTCAAAGTAGGTTGTCTTGAAGAACTTCCTGCATCTGAAGAACTTGGCTGAGAACCTCACCAGCTGCTTCTGAGACTAGCAGTTCCCTTGCTGGCCAAGGGCAAAGATTATTTAGGGACTTTTCAAAACAACTGCTGAGTTAATAAATCCTAGCATTTCTCAGGTCAAATCCTGCAGTAGTGAGTAGCTATGAATGGATCCTACTAATCGGGTGGGGAGGGGGGTGGAGACAGAGTGCATGACTGCTCTGACAAGCTGAGGACACCACAGGTTTAGCACTGGCCACGCTTCAGGGGTGAGCTGTACTCTTTGGTGCCATTCTCTGACTGAGGGTGGGTTAAGCAGGTTTAACCCTTAAAAGTGCTGCAGATGATTTTAGAGTGCTCATACCTTTTCATTCTCTTTTGTTTTATTTTTAAATGAAGGTGCAATATCTAATGTTAAGACTTAAATTACATAATGAAATGGACTTCCAGTGTTCCCATTCTTTTATTGACATTTGCCATTTTCCTTTTAGAGCAAAGGTTACTTACTGTTCATGAACCTTTATGCTCCATAAATCAACTGAATTTCTAATGCAGTGCCCTTCTATGAATCCAGTTAGAAACAAAAATGAAAAACTATGCTACCAAGTTACTCCAAAGAAAGATTTCACAGAAGCAGCAAAACCATATAAGATTTAGGAGAGAGATTTCCCTAGGAAATCAATGTTTACTTTTCTATTATTTTTAGAATTTTAAAAGTCTGATGTTTGTCCAGTCAAAATTTTTATTAAAGAAGGAAATGGAGTGAGGTTGATGTAATTTGTTTAGGAGATTCTTAAACCCAAATAAATCGACACTCCAAGTGACGTGTGAAAATGGCTTGGTTCACTTCAACTCTGCTTGGTCAGCGCTGGGAACTTAGAAGTGGTTTTATTTATTTATCTGTTTGGGTTTTGTTTTTTGTTTTTCATTTTTGTTCTTTTGTATTATTGATATTAATGATGTCATTTTATTTGGAAGCTCATAAAAGGAATTACCATTAATAAAGAGCTTTTGACACCATTTTCTGTTAGTGGGACAATATGTCAAGTGTGAAGAAAGGAATGATTTAGTCCAATTTAGTACAATTTTTTACTTTTCAAGAATTATGAGTTGGAGGAAGAATATACAGGTATCAAGGTGGGTCTTTAGAAGGAAGGATCGTGTTCATTATATATTTCTCGTGTTTTTTGAGGCACAAAAATATTTTTACTTTGCTTTTGTTGTTTTTCTTTTAACTTGGTTTTCCTGTTAATAAAAATTTATATAACATCTTGGATATAGAGCATTGAATCTTAGACCTGGGAGGACTCCTAGGATCCAGTCTCTTTGTTTTTTCAGATAAATAAAAGCCCAGAGAGGCCAATTCCTGGCAGGGCCAATGTGTCCTCTGACACCTGGTCCTGCGTTTTTTCTCCTGTGCTGTGTTGCCTCACTCTGTTACTCAAGTGGGTTCTGGATATGACTCAGATTTAACTTGAAAATTTCAGTCACTAAATGAAAATGCTATGTCTCCCTGGGACTGCCCGCAAAAGTAGAATTCATGTTCAGAAACTTTAACACAGTATATGAAACCTCTTCTTGTAAATGTTCATGATTTTGTTCTCTCCTCGAAACCTAATCAAAACGTCCCGTTAAACTACACTGCTAATAGCTGGGGAAGAGTTATTTCATTATCTTTACTGATTTTTCAAGCATTCTTTTGAAGAGCTTTTTTAAAAAAAAAAAAAAAAAGACTGTCACAGAGATTTTCACATAGGTCAAGAGATCGTGAAGCATTTGAGATGCATAGTGGAGAAAATCAATAGTGAGACATTAACCTGTGTGTTAAACAACTCCAGAGAGTGGGTGAAGATTTATCTCAAGTGTTCAGAGAGCAATCTGGTTGTAGAACTAGATGAGCCTATAAAAATTCACATTATGTCATTAAACAGTTGACTGCTATTTCCAATGCTACCTAAGAGACAACCCTGGGTTCTGTACCCTGGAAAGCCCAGACTTGCAATGACCTCTTAGGATGCCGTAATCCTGGGGAGCTGGCCACAGCAGGTTGGCATTATCCTTGGAGAAAGCCTGAATATGCTGCATCAATTTAGTGTGACGCACAGGGCTCAACCTAGACTGGCCTCCTGATCTCCAAGTAAAAGAGTATAATATAAGAAATTAAAATTTTAAAAAAATTAAGGGAAGATTGAGACATTAAAGCCAAAGTTAAAACTTCAAACTGTCAAGCAATCATTAAATGTGTGCAAACGGGAACTAATAGGATAAAATGAAGCCTAGAGAACCTCCCGCTAAGCCAAAGGGCGGAACGCTGCCAATAGCGCCTTTAAGGAGGCATTTCCTGCACCTCTGAGGGTTGAGCCTCTGCTTACTTGAAATCCCACCACCACGGGATAAAACTATGTATTAATATGTTTGTATTTTTAAATGCCAAAGGAGACTGAACAGTACTCAGAAAGATCCTTTTTCCTGAAAATAACAGGATTTGAGAATTGGACAGTAGAGGACTGACCTACCCTTTTATCAGAATGGGAGGAAAAGTCATAAAGTTAATATAGCCTCGGAAATTGCTACTTCTTCATAATAAGAAATGGTTTTGCCACAAGTTCGAATAAAGCTAATTTTTAAAATTCTTTTTATATAGAAAAAGAATATAGCACAGAGAAGAAACTGTGCTATGAAACAATTATGAACTACATGCAGGATTTATACTTTTCCCAAGGCTGGATTAACACCATGGCAATAACTGGCTTCTATGTCTACTGCCATTTAAAAATATTAATATCATCACATGACTGTTTTAAAATATATTCACTACATCAGAAGCCTCAGTGAATAACGCAAGTTCCAGGATTATTTTATGAATTGATAACGGAGAATTTTACACTGCAAGTGAATAACACATAATGCAAATGGAGTTACAGTCAGTGAAGGGGTGTGGGGACCATTATTTTCATGTTTCCTGCAAAACTCGAAACCGAGGCCAACACTTGACATGGTTTCCTTTAGGGGCAATTAGATGTTTTAAAAGAAGATAACAGCCAAATAAAAAGTAAATATCTATTTTGCTCTCACATGAAAAACTTCTATTTCAATCTCTTTCTAACTGTCTCTATAAGGAAACAGCAAAAAGGAACATTTTCTTGGAAAGATTGTCACTATAAAGTTTATGGCAGGCCCATCAAAGGAGCCAATGACACTTTGATTACAAAGCCAGCTGTTTAGGGGTCAGGGAGGGCCCCACCTGCCCTCCTGTGTGACATTCCTGGCCCAGGACTTCACACACCTGAGGACTCTGGAGAGAGGTGATGACAAGGCTGAGCCAGCTCTGCCTGTGACTTCCTGTCTTGTTGCAAAATCTTTCCCAGGGGTAGCAAGTTCCCCTGACCCTCCCCTGGGGGTAGGGGAGTACTAGGTTATATTTTTTCAGAATTTAGAACTATCCTAATAATGTGACATTATAAACATTGATTTATCCCTAAAGATCCATTTAGTAATATCTCTTTAGGCCTCTTCCCCTGGCAGGAATATATTATAATAAGGCTACGACACACTTCCAAAAACAGGTGCTACAGATATGCTGGAAATAGGGCATTTTGCATAAATCATGAGAAGGAATGCCTCAAAGGGAAAATATTTTTAAGTGATTTCCGACAATTCTGGGAGTGCATATAAATGGCGAGAGGTAAATCATATCTCTAGATATGGGGTGCACATATTCCTCTCCGTTCACCTCACCAACAAGTTCTACCCTTGCCACCATCACTCTCAGATGACACCACTAACTGTAATTACTCTCCATGTGTGAAACCGGCTGAGGACACCGAGGCGTGACAAGTGGCCAGTCCTTCCACACGCTGCTGACACTGGAAGATTGCTCTTTGATTTATGTCTGCAGCCTCTGCTTGCAGAACTGGGAGCTGTTTGCGACTCTATTTGGGAGACTCGACTCTGGCCTGAAGCTTTTATTCGCAGTCACTCATCCCCACGCTTGACACAGCAGACTGGCGTGTCTGGTCCTGCAGCCTCTCTGCAGACAGCAGCTCGGGCACGTTTGATTCTGCACTTCAGAGAAGCCTGGAAGCATCTCTTCCGGCCTCCTGCCTGGAGTTGCCCCTTCCGCTCGCTGCACAATGGCTTCCCGGGCCGCTGCAGTCCTCGTCTCCACTGCTGCTCGCTCCGGCGGAGGACCCCTCCTGCCTCGGGCAGAAGCTGGTTGCATTTCAGAATCTTGTTGGCGGTTTATTCTGGCGTTACTCACCTTGAGGGGGTGTTCCAACCGGGCGGCACAGGCGCCGGTTCACCCGCTCTGCTGCACGCTCTGTGTTGTCCTGGGTGGTCGTGAACGGTGCCCCCTTTTACTCTTAACAGTGTCCTAGTTTGGATGGTGAATTCTACTGTTGCCCTGTTTATAATCCATCTGGCTGTTACAATGCCTCTGGCTTATCAATGCCCATAGTCTACACGAAATCAGTTAGACTTACCCCTTCCCATCACACAGGACCAGAGGAAACCGGCTTGCTGACGCCTGCCTATTGCGTTCACGTGGTTCGGCAAGTTGCTTAACAGAAGCTTTTTAATCGAGAGCTCCTATGGCCACCTAAATCTATTTGCTGCATTAAGACAACTCTAATTTAAATGGGTTTTTTTCCATAATTTAAAAGATTTATTTGAAGTCAACTGAGTGATTTTATACTTTTCCAAGCTAAAAAGAGTAGATCCCCAAATTGACAATGAGCCACATTATTAATTCTTAATATTATGGTAAGGGGTATATATAGAGATATATACATTTTATGTGCATTATTGCTTTTGTTTTTCAATGCAATTTTATATTTATTATGTCATTTCATCCTTATAACTATCTCTGTAGTAGATAATAGTATTGTCCTTATGAAAAAATTAGAAGCATTCAGAGTCAAGGGGCTGGCAAGGTCAAGGTCGTATAGCAAGTTAACAGCAGAGCCAGGACTAGATAGAATTCAGGCCTTTGGGACTTAGGCTCCTCCATTCTCCGTGACAATTCATACTTCACTGCATAGGGTGACTCATCCCCAGCAAAACCAAATATGAGGTGTGTTGAGCTACTTCCAAATAGCATGATTTCCCCACAAGCTTATTAAAGTAAGAGCACCAAACTGAATCCGGGATTAGTCCCTGTTAATGAGATTTTCAGGGTACTTTTAAGAAAAGGAGTGATCAACTAAAGCTATTTGCATAGTGCTGGATGATAAATTCTAAAGCAAATACTGTGTAGTTTGTGATTATTAATGGATTCAGTCCTCAGGGGGAAAAAAATCACCGCTAAGCAAAGAATTTTCATATACTTCACAGTAAGGCTTCAAACTGAACTTCTTTCAATATTCTTATTTCTGAAAAGTTCTGTCAGGTTCCTCTCTTAGCCACTGGAGACTCATATGCACTGAAGTGAGTTCTCTCTATGTGAGTTCTTCTGAGGACATACAGATGACGAGATGTCTTAGTCTGTTCAGGATACTATAACGAAATGCCATAAACTGGGTAGCTGACAGACAATAGAAATGTGTTTCTCACAATTCCGGAGGCTCGGAAGTCCAAGATCAAGGAGCAGAGGGTTGGTGTCTGGCAAGAGCCCGATTCTGGTTTATACACAGTGACTTCTCAATGTGTCTTCACCATGGCCACAGGGCCAGGGGAGCTCTTGAGGGCCTCTTTTATAAAGTAACTAATCCCAATTCCCTCATGACCTAATCACTTCCAAAAGGGCCCACTACCTCCTAATACCTTAACTTGGGCGTTAGGATTTCAACATATGAATTTAGGGGAGAGGAAACACAAACAGACTATAGCACTAGGTCTTACCCCAAATCTACTAAATCGGAATTTCTACATAAGACCACTAGATATAGATAATTCTACAATCAAAGCGATAATGAGTCGCTTTGTTCCCCAGTTCTTAATTTCCTACCACTAGCAAGTCTAAGTTAATTTTCTGACATGGCTGCCTTGGTCACATATAGAGACTGCAGGTGTCTGGAAGAATGGTCAGTTGTGATCCAAAGCTAAATCTACATTGAGAGAAACATGTCCAAGAACATTTTATGTCAAAAATCCTCTAGCTTTTATTATGTCAGTGGTTATTAAACCTTAGCATTTAAGCACCTGGGGGAATTGTTAAAACACAGATTGCTGCCCTACCCCACCCTGAGTGATTGCAATGGGGCCCCAGGATTACATCAACTTCCCAGGCGATGCTGATCCGACCGTCTGGGGTCCACTCTTTGAAAGCCACCAGCTTAGACCAATAGTCTCACCATGTAAAATATATCTTTTTATCTAAAGATATCTAATTATCTAAAGATAATTTCATTAATGTTGAATGTGCTTAGAAACCATTTATTATATTTACAGGGCATCTATTGGAAATGACAAAACCCCAAACCACTCAAAATTCAAACAAGCATAGCTCTACCCAATAAATATTTATAGTCAGAGGAAAGTTCCTCTCATAAAACTTTTTAAAGCAGGATCACAGAAGTGGAAGACCAAGTACAGGCAATATTATGATATCATAGTAAATATGTTTTTAATCATTTAAGTTTCTCAATTAAAGTATAACAAATAGGTCAAGACCCTTACCTTAAGTGCCTGGCAGTGAGCATCACATTAATAATTTAATTATTATTATCCCTTCCTTAGACCTGTTAGTGAATCATACTACTATGGCATAGTATTGAAAATCAAAAAAAAAAAAAAAGCATAGCATACTTAAATAATTTATTATACTTAACAACTTCTTTTCAGTATATCAGTCCTTCTACCATAAACCATACTTTTTTTTCAAGTTCTGTCTCGGGAAAAGAAATGTTAATTTCTGGTGGCAAATGCCTGGCCAAGCTCATTTCAAATACACTGTGTAGATATTAATAGGACTGAGCTAAGGCTGCTCCCATCTTTGACAAATGCTGCAAGTTTAATGAAAAGTCTTTTAAGTGTAACAATATCTCACCATGTTCAACTCAGTTCAGTAACTTCATCAGAAATAGTTGCAGAAAGTAGAGAAAAGCTTAGAACTTCTGCTGTGTTGGAACTGTGGTTCTCTCAGACTTGTACCCTTCTCTTCCTTGAAAATAAATACTCGGATCTTTTTTAAAGGTTATTTCTACTTCATCCTCTGTCTTTAAAAATAAAGGTTAATTGAAAACTTTTTTTTCATTTTTTTCTTTCTAGTTTATTTAAACTTCACCCTCCAACGGCACTCAGAGTAAATCCTCTACGTTATTTTTTTTACAAATTTTTTCTGTTATTTTTGTGTAGACTAAGGATGCATGAAAGAGAATGTATGGAAAAAGGCACTTCACTTTACTGATGTTTGCTATTCAAATCTCTATCACCCAGCAAATTATTTGTTATGGCATTTATAGCGTGGTTATGTGCCAATAATCCAAGCCACATGTTCAGATTTTAATGGTGGGAAAAAAAATGCAGCAGATGAAAAAAAATCCTTTTAGGGTCGAAATCTAGAGACAGTGCATCTTGAATCAAAAGGATAAACTTCTATGATCAGGACTTTGAATTCTTGTTAAAGATAGAAGAACCAAAAACATGGAGGTCCTGTCCAACCCTCTTCATCCTCATAAAGCGGGGATTAAAGGAGGCAGAGAAGCGTCCGGGGGTGTGGTTGGAGGAGAGAAAGAAAGAAGGCAACAGCCATCCTTTGCTGCTTAAGACAATTTTTTTAATGTCCTAGAAGAAGCAGCCGGGAAGAGTCTGAATAACTGAGATGTCAAAGAAATCATCTCACAAAAGCAAAGCTGCCCTGGGAGCAAGGAGCCACCTCTCATTCACGTCTCCCCAGCAGCAAACGGGGAGGGTCAGGCACACACCCTCCCAAACCGCTTTCAGTCGGAAGACAGGATTTATAAAGAACAGGAGCTCAAACAAGTATGAAATAACTATGCAGAGTCAGTCACCGAAATGTTTAAAATAAATCAATTTCTGGGGCAATTCATCTGGATAATAAATGCCCCTGCTTGAGAAAGGACAAGAAGTTGAGGTTCTTTCATTGTGAACGACAGGAAGGACTTAACTGGAGGAGCGCTAATGACCTCGTTTCCACATTGCTCAGACATCAATGGGCTGCCAAAAACCGCCCGTGGGGTCGAGGCGGTGACGGTTTAAAATGGCCGGGGAGGAAGGCCACGGGAAGAAATGAGCTGCAGCTTTGGTGGCAGCTGTTAGAGATGCTGATGAACATCTCAGCCACAGAGCACAGCAGCGCTCTTTGCGCTGTGTGCTGCCAGAGCTGAGCCGCTGGCCGAGAGGCAACACTCTTTGAGAAATTATTGTTTTATTTTCATTTACAAAAAATCCTTCCCTATTTCTAGCAACCCTCAGTAAACTTCCTCCAAGAAAGTTAAAACATCAGGCGAGTGAAATCCCTTTGGCAACCTGAGAAAGTCAGAGGATCTTCCTTGCTGGGGTGAAGAGAAATATTAGAAGGATAAAATCCTCCATCTTCCCTCATATCACACTTGGTGTGTCTCGTCGCCCAAACTAGGATAAACTGTTTCAGGCAATGTCAGCAGCTAGGGCTTTTTCTCTGAGGATGCAATAGTCTCTCTAAATTTAATTCAGTAGACGTTTGATGAGTACCAACGAGAGTGAGGCTTTGCATTACACCAAAAAGTATAATATTAGCAGCTGGGAAAAAAATGCCTACTTAGTTGCCAAAAAACAACTGTGACAGCCCTTCTCTCCCATTTGAAATTGGGCAAACATTTAACTGCTCTAAGCCTTCCTCTCAGGATTGTGGTAATGAAGAAATGTGATAATGAACATGACACTGCTTTGTAACTTGCAACGCAAAATGTAAATGAAAGAGGTTAGTGTTTAATGAAACCCTGTCCTCCAGTGGCTTACAATCTAGCAAAGTGATTCTGAGGGTGACCATACATTTATTTTGCAAGCTAGATAAGTTTTGAGAGTGAAATGAGGTGTTACTAATAATTATGGAGGAAACACAGATGAAAATCAGGACTGGTTTTATCCTCTCCTTAGAGACATTAAGCAAAAGATTCATAGATGAAATATTAAAATAGAATCCACATAGGCAACATGTCGGGGTGCACAAAGTGGATTTGGGTTTGGGTACTTGGATTTTCTTATTGGGAAGTCCTTTGAAATCATGTAGACTGTATGGTTCTCTTTTGCTATTTTTAAGTTTGAGCACAAAGCTTTATCTAAAGTAAAATTGTTCATGTGCTATTATGGCCAGATTATAGTATCTAGGCCATTCACTGCTTGATAATATCCCTACAACCGTCACTCATCAAACTAGGGTATCAAAATAATATCATGTTAACCAGCTTAATTGAGGGTATACAAATAAAAAACTTATAAAGACATTTTCTACTATTTTTGATATGCAATTATATATACTTAATTAAAAAGTGAAGAAAAATGAATGTAGGACTTATAAAACAATTGAATTATTAAATACCTTCCACAATATTAAGACTGTTATTTCATAATTTGTTTTATGTATACTGCCAATAAAATTGTGTTTCACTTGATGAATGAGGATTTTGGAAGGAGGCAGCTGTCAGGAAATTTAGCAATAAAACAAAACATTAAGGAAGATATTAGCTTTTTATTGCTAATTTACTTTCTTGGCTTTGTAATGCACCAGGGGTAATTCCTCCATCAAAGGATGGTAATAATGGTTGATAGACTTACCTGATAAATGTGCTCCATCTCCAGAATGTGGGATGAGCTGTGTTTGTGCAATTTTACTGCATCTTGACACAAATGAAATTGGAAAAAGGCTGCTATGAAATGAAGCTATTTTCTACAGAGTTTGTTCCTGACAAGCTATATTACAGCCCCAGCCAAGTAAGGAGACGATGAATCATCTGGTATATAACCAAACAAAACAACCGAACTGAAACAAAAACAAGCAAGCAACAACAACAAAAAATCAAATATAAGGCTCCTAAATGCTACTGCAGCAATGGACCTGTAAAGATAGAAATCAATTAACCTAAAATATGTGTCTATTAGATGCTTAAAATTTTTTTGCTGAATGGATGGATGGCAGGAATAATGCTCACTTCCCTAAACTATCTTCAGTATTTCCTATAATTCAGCCTTGAAAATGGAAAGCAGAGAGAGAGAAAAAGAAATGGAGACAATAAGAGAGCGACAGAATGGGAGAGGGAGAAAGTAACATACAATACAGGAAAACCCACACTTTAAAGCATAAGAAGTGCTTATACCTTCACTGGGTATTTTGATTGATGAGGTGCATTGTTTCATGATTGCTGTCCCAAGAAAAATATGGAGGCACGAGCAAAATATGCATATACCCCACCAGGCAGCAGACAGGAGAAAAAATATCTCCATAAGGGAGCACAAATCTTGTTTGTACTGAACCTCTCATGACTCAGAGCTACTTGAACTCTCATATGGTTCCCGTATCGGCAGAAACACATATAAAAACTACCCTCCTCTTTCCCAACTCATGTTGATATTTTTACCCCAATCTAAATGTATATAGTGATGCTATTCACTAGAGGTTATCAAGAGTTAGAAAAGAGAATCTGAGAAAGGGAAAAAAGACCCAAACAAGCTGAGAAGAACACAAATTATATATGGAGTTTCCAATCCACTGATGGACGTGGCAAGTACAGACACGTTGCAGAGGCAGATACTCACCTTAATGGCTTAGACCACAGGCAAGCCAAGGCAGAGGGCCCCACTGTGTCATAGTTTCAGGACACTTCACTGTTAATGGAATGAGCCGTGGGGTACCAGAGCTTAGGGGGAGGGAGAAACAGTGGAAATCACGTCGGCGGTGTGTTTATCCAGTGTACTCACATTTATCCACTTGTAAGCAGAGATCTGTGATTTGAAAGCCTTCCAGGGTAGTGACATTGATTTCTAAAACTAATTAAGCAACAAGAAATGCGTGAAACTGCGAAAGGAGGCGAGTCTAAGGCAAACACGGGGCCACAACACAATCATAAAGGCTTCAGAAGTAACTGAACAAGGCTTCCTGACTGTTCTTGACCTATAAACTGCACTTCATTTTGCTTATACTGCTGAATCACAAAAAATGGAAAATAAGCAAAGCAATGGTGGTTGTAAGTACTTTCCAAATAGTGACTGTTTTGACCTGATGGGAATTAATATTCTTAAACTTCTTCAAAGCACATTGCATTTGACCCACGGTGTTTATTCTAAATCACCACAAGAGGAGCAAGCCTTACCGTACATCTAGCAAAGTTGTCCTTTGTTTTTGTTTCTAATTCCTAAGGTCACCAACTCTAATTTTATAGAAGTTAAGCTTTTCTTCTAATTAGCTATATATATAACCATGGGTAAATGACCTAATTTCTGTAATTTAGAATATTCATTCCTAAATTGTACTGCACTCTAATATCCCTTACAAATGGAAAATTCTGTGATTTTATGACAATAATACAGTCAAAAATGGTGCATATGTTAAGCTATAAGAATTTAAACTGGAGAACATGGAACACATTTTCTTCATTTTGAGGGCCGGGATAAGAGTAATCACTGGCAATCTCAGACTGAACACAGTACCACTACCTACCCATCATTGTCATTGGTGAAAATACTAATGCTGTTCTTCACAGAAATAGAAAAAATAATCCTAAAATTTCCATGGAACCACAAAAGACCCAGAATAGCCAAAGTCATCCTGAGCAGAAAGAACAGAACTGGAAGAATCACATGACCTAACTTCAAATTATACTACAAAGCTTCAGTAACCAAAACAGCACGGTACTGACATAAAAACAGACACATAGACCAATGGAACAGAATAGAGAACCCAGAAATAAATCCACACACCTATAGTGAACTTATCTTTGACAAAGGTGCTAAGGACATAAAGTGGGAAAAGGACAGTCTCTTCAATAAATGGTGCTGGGAAAACTGGATATCCACATGCAGAAGAATGAAACTATATCTTTATCTCTCACCATATGCAAAATTCAAATCAAAATAGATTAAAGATTTAAATCTAAGACCTGAAACTATGAAACTACTAAAAGAAAACATTGGGGAAATGCTCAGAACATTGGTCTGGGCAAGGATTTCTTGAGTAATATCCCAAAGCACAGGCACCCAAAGCAAAATTGGACAAATGGGACCACATCAAGCTAAAAAGCTTCTGCACAGCAAAGGCAACAATCAACAAAGTGAAGAGACAAACCACAGAATGGCAGAAAATATTTGTAAACTACCCATCTGACAAGGGATTAATAATTAGAATATATAAAGAGCTCCAACAACTCAATAGAGAAAAACAACAAATAATCCGATTAAAAAATGGGCAAGGGATCTGAATAGACACTTCTCAAAATGTTAACTAACTCATTTAATCCTAACAAAACCCACTAAGAAGTAGTATTTTTATCATCATCACCAAGCACAGCATCACTTGCTTTAGGTCAAGATTTAAGTAGTAGGGCTGGTATGCAAACGACACCTGTCTGGCTCCAGGGTCCAAGTTATTGTATACTTTAAAATAACTATTAATAAAGGGGTGGAATCGGAATGTTTCTGACACAAAGAAACGATAAATGCTTGATATGATGGATATCCCAATTACCTTGATTTTATAAGTACACATTGTATGCCTGTATCAAAACATCACACATACCCTATAAATATATACAACTATTGTGTACCTATAATAATTAAAAGTAAATTTTTTTTTAAAAAGTAATACTATCTACACACCATAAAAAATGAGATGCTGGCAGTCTATTAATTCTATAAGCTATTGATTCATTCATCATCCTATATTTATTGAGTGACTGAATGCTAGACACACAAAAAGCCATAATAAAGCTTCATGGCAAAGCTTTCTCCTATGAAGCTGTTTACATAATCAAATTCACAGATAACTAGCCATATGTATTAATATTTACACACTCTGTAAATATTTTGCCAGTGGACTGAAAATCTGCTTCCCGGATTACAAAACCACAGCCAGATGTAATGTTTAAGGGAAAGCCATTCTTCACAGTAACCTTACTCTTCTTTACTGTGGTTTTTAATAGGTGACTGAAGATTACTGACAGAATAAGATAAGAAAAGGAAAGAAAATATTGAGTACTTTTGAACTCTTTAACTTTTATAAAATAAAAACATCCGGTCGTCTTCACTACAGGAAGGAAACTAGGAATACAAGTTGCTTGGAGGTAGAGGACGCCTTCTCTCCTTCCTTTTCCTGAATGTTCCCTTCCGCCCGGGCTGCTGGGGGAAGAGGCTGCTTCACCCGCGGGTCCCGACAGGGGGCGCAGGACAGGCGGCGGCTCCGCTCCGTGCTGGGCCTACCTGTGGGTCTCGGTCAGCGCGTAGGTGTGTCACGGTTAATTTATTCATAGCTACTAAAGCTCCGGGGTGTCCGCATTTTTAATAGACTTGAAGGAACTTAAAATAATATCAATTTCACTCCTTTGTACTCTGGTATGCTTTCCTGGTAGCATGAGAAGGGGTGACGGTCACCATCAGTCCTGAGAACTGAGGACAACTCCAGTTCTGACAGCGGGATGACCTGGGCAGTGCGGACCACACGCAAATGAAGAATAAAATCCCGCCTACCCAGGCACCCACTTTTCAGAAAGCCACACTCCAACTCTTAACTATCAGACGTTCACTAACTAGGAGACAATTCCTCTACCAACCCTGAGCAGGCTTCCATTTTTCATTCACTGCTTTCAAATTTCTCTTCGAAGAGACATATCAGACAGCTCGCTGGTATTTTTCAACGTGGCAGGAAGTGTGCCAGCCGCACCAGCCAGTGGAAAAGGAAGACTATTACCCCAGGTGCCAATTTTAACCAATCCAGTAAGTAAATAGCCTGGGCCTCATCTTTACAGGCGGTTAAACTCTGCGGTGCTTGATAAATACTCCTGGGTGGCTGCATTAAAGCAAAACAAAGAACACTCCCGATAACAAGACAGCTGCAAAAATTAACATGCGATCCCGGAGGAGAGTGCAGTTTCAGGATCACGGACGCTATGGTGGCTAGAGAGATACCTGTTACAGAACAGTGATGGTGATTAAACACAACAAGCCACTGCAGACACGTTTACGGCATTCTACAATCAATTTTAAGATGAGTAGCATCACCTGAAGTAAAGTACAACACGGTAACAGAACACCAGCCCCACTCAAATGTTGTACCAAAGCCTTGCGATTACTTCCCATTATCAGAAGCAAACTTTGTATGAAAGGAATTTTGAAGAAAGATATTGGTTTATGGAAAAGCATTAGTAGAGTTTGGTGAGTTAGATCTTGGGTCTTCTAAACAAGTTACAGCCTGTTTTCTCAACAAATTGTAAAAATCTTTGCCAGAAGCAGGAAAAATCTGTATGCTAATCATATTTCCAGTTGGGCTCAAAATGAAGGAAGTTCAGAGAGGAGCACAAATGTGACTGAGAGGGCAAAGGGACTGACATACGAAAGGAAATGATTAAAAGATTCTGAAATGCCCAGTGTGCTGAGCTGCAACCAAGAGGAGACGTGATTGTCATTGGAAAGCGTCCGCAGAGTAAACAACAGTCAGAGTCATTGCCGAGCTGAAAGGACTACGTGGAGGAGAAATTAAGATGAGAAGAGCTGCCAGAGAGTGAAACGTGTCCTCGGGGGAAACCATGAGTTGTCTTCTTGGGAGGCTTTTAAAGGTCAGGCTTCACCATGAACCAAATGAGCGTTTTTCCAGTCCTTTGGGTTGGAAAACTCCCTCTTAAAAAAGGAAGATCATAGTTTTTTGGAGAGAGGTGCAAAGTTCCCACCTAACAAGATACAAATTCTTCCCAGAGAAGGAAAAGTCTCTGGTAAGAGTCAACACAGGAAGCTCGTTTTAGAGGAAGTGGAGAAGAAGGCAGGAAGCCTTGGAGAAGAGCAGGTCACTGGCAAGCAGGGAAGTGGCAGGAGAACCACCCTGTCTAGACTCTTCGGAAAAACAAGGACGGGCCTCTAACCAGCAGCGAACTTCTGCAGTGGTTCTGTGTTGACGGTGGTGGCACAGGCAGCCTTTGTTCAAAAACATGACTTCGTTGTTCCTAGCAGCAACCTCAACAGTCGGTGGCAACCTACCATATGAATTCTTCTTAAACTAAGAACTAATTCTCTAAAAACCATAGTAAGCTAGTCTTTGCAATATTTTCTATTTTTAGCTAATAGTACTTAACACAGTAGCGTCTCAGAGCACAAGCCTGGTGTCAAGCAGACCTAGGTTCAAATTTCAGCCCTAATATTTACTGTGGGACTCTTGGTCCATGAATATAACCTTTCAGTAAACCAAATTCTCAGCTGAAATGGGGTCATAATATTAATATACACGTTTAGCAGTCAGTGTTCTCAGTTGCAAGAATTACAGTGGAATTTATTAGAAGGATATTAGAGAGCTCAGGAAATCGACACTGAAACCAGGTGAGAAAATGGGCGGGAAATGAGGAGGTGAATCTCACTGAGCCATGGGCAAGCTTAGGCCACAGGAGGAACTGCCCTGTAGGGTGTCACTGCACGAATTGCTGCCACCACCACTGTTGGACTGTACACTGCGGGACCCCGCTGCCACGGGACACAGTCTTCACCCCTCTGTGTATCGCCATGGTGAGGCGAAGTCTGAAAGATCTCTGCATCTGTTTCACTGAAGATTCTAATTCCCTGCAGGGAGCACCTGGTTGACCAAGCCTAGGCCACATGCCTGTAGCACAGCTGCCAGAGGAAACGGGGAAGGAGTAGCCGGTCTCTCCCTTAGCTTCAGGGGAAGGCAAGGCTCAGCCTTCCACGCAGACTCACAAAGCGGAGGATTTCCTCCCCATAAGGAAAAGGGTTGAATACTGGGCAGCCAGAACAAGGACAAATCCTTATTCCAGTTCACCCCTTTGTCTCCCCAACTTTGCCTACACTCTTCTTCCCCTAATCAAACTTCCCAGAAATTTCCCACCTAACAAAAGACAACTACCTTTCTACAGTCAAAAATTCACAAACCCTCTCTCAAAAGGAAAACAAGACAACGGTTCTTGCACCAACTTGAATCTAGATTCCCTGAATACTGTTAACTCCTCTAAGTTTTCTAACATTCTCATCTCGGTATTTGTTAACCAGAGAACCAAACTGCAACATGAATAACTCTATCCCTGCAGTGTTGGAAAGGGAAAGGAAAGAAAGAGAAAAATAGCAAACATGCAAGTATCTGTCTAACCCAAATTGATCAGGCTCTGAATTCACAGAGTGAGAGGTCAGATAGCCGGAGATTTTATATGTGCGTTTGACAGCAAAGAAGGAAATACAGGTAGGAAGGAAATTCATGGTCATTATATCTATACTTGGTCACTAGGCCATGGCTAAAATTTTATTTCCTCTTCCATAGCCCATTTGCTGCTCAGAGTTCTTTTTCTGGTAAGGACACCCAAAGATTTATTTCTGAGGGCCATATGTCCTTGGGGGTCCTACATGTAAGGAATCATAGCAACCCTCCACTCAGTGTTACTTCTGGCTACAGTAAAAGAAGGCAAAAGCTCCCATGACCCAATCGCTTCCTAAAGGCCCCAGCTTTCCATGCTGCCACAGCTGGGGATAAGTTTCAACCTGAGCTTTGAAGGGACATTCAAACCATAGCATATCCATTAAAAATACCTACCAACTAGTTGGGTTTTTTTTTTTTTATTATTTGACTGTGAGCTACTATTTACCAATGTATAATTATGTATTTTTTATAAAATTACAGATTGTGATTAGTCCGCTCTTCTTTAAATTCAGGGGTAACTTAGTTGTGAAAACAGCATGGATGCTGTTTAGAAGTCCATGGTCCCATAGATGTCATTAACATATTTAATTCTAACCTTCAAATATCCTTTGGATTTTGTAACCATACCCATTTTGGGGCATTTAGTTCGAGTTCAATAAGGTTAGAATTATAGAAAATCTAAATTTTTTACTCATTAATCAACTCAAAGACTGCATATTTTAGGTCTCTCTGGAGAATTAACTAAATATTCAGTTATTTTAAAACCGAATCTTTGAAGGGGAAATTGTGATTAACTAACGCTTTTGCTATAAGAGACACTTTAAACCTTCAGTCTAGAATACATCGTGTAGGAGGAGGTGTAACAAGCAGTCTCTCACCTTCCGGTGTCTGAGTGTCTCCAGATGTCTCCTGCGCTCATTTTTCTCCTGGTAATTATATTAGTGTTTGAGAAAGGATGATCCAGCGGAGAAGATCTAGAACTGTAGACAGCACGATGACGTTGTCAGAGAGTGGAGATTTTACAGACGAGACTTCAGTTTTTCTCTTTAAGATGCTGCTCTGTGACCTCTGTTTATGGCTCCTTTCTCAGTGTTGCGCTTTGGATCTGCTAAATGGATACATTTGGACAAAGGAGACTTGTGTCAAAATCAAGGGTTGAAAGTGAGATTTTTAAAACACGGAATGGAGCCAGGAATTATGGGCAGAAGCAGGTGGTAAAGCACAATTTACAACTAGCCGAGGTGGATTTTCCACCAGGTAGGTGCGGTGGTGGGTGCTGGATCGATGTGGTAAGGGCACAAGGCGGGACGGGATGACGTAAAAACCCATTAAATAAACTGTTCGTAGGCGCTGGGTGGCATGAGTGAGAGAGCTAATGTGCTGCAAGAAACACCTAGTCATTGTGTTTACTCCCGAAATGCCACTTAGGAATTCAAGGTCAGGTTTAAATTTGCACTTTTCTTCCCTAAAGCAGATGGAAGGCCAAGATCCGCAGCCCCGGAAGTCCTGCTGTCATGCCGCAGGCAGCCACGTTCTCAGGGGTGGCCAGCTGAGCTGGCATCTGTCGCGAAGAGTGGAGACAGACGGAGATCCGGAGAAGGAAGTTGGGAGCACAAATCAGGCCAAGTGGCAATAACCAGGCCCTGCTGGGAAACGGGGGCAGCACCTGGGACAGAGTGAGTCACCGTGAATGGGGGAGGGAACGTGTGTCACAGAAAGAGGGAAGAAAAGACACAGAGTGGCAGCCACCAAGCCCGGGTCATATTACAGATGGACTCTGAGAAGGACTGCATCACATACACACACACACATACACACACACACACACACACACACACGCACAGAGTTTAAAGCTGTCACCGTAAGCACCTTTAACAGTTATCACAAACAGAAAGAGAATCACAGAGAAAAGGTACTTTTAATAATGATGCTTTGTAGCCTCGTTGTCAAAGAAATTGTCTCCATTTTAATGCCATTTTCTCTCTTTGGGTTTTCTCCTCAATTTTCTCCAAAAGCTGGGGAAAAAAATTTTAAGTATAAATTAACCATTATTAAGAAATTGGAATAGGATTTTCAGATTATGCTTCTATATTTCTAAGACTACTAACTAGACAAATACTCTTTCTTTCATTCACTCACTCATGTATTTATTCATTCAACCAATACTTATCAATCACGCAGCGTAAGTCAGCACTGTGCAGACCTCCAGGGGTACGGTGCTGAGCCTCACAGGTACGGCCCTGCCCTCTCGGAGTAGACGTTCTGATGGAGAAGTCAGATATCCATCGAACAATCTCATGATTCTTCTAACTAAATATGGGAAGCTACTATGACACGAGACCACTGGGTGCCGTGGGAACATACCGTGAAGGATTTGCTCTAGCCTGCAGACACAGGAAAGGTTTTCTTGGGAAAACGACAACATTTTACACGAGCTCCAAAGGGTGAGTAGAAGTGTTTTTAGGACCTGCCAATTTAGGCATGACTCCCATCTCTAGGATAGAGGCCTTATTTTGATTTTTTAAAATATGTATAAGGTGATAAAAGTATCAAGGCACCAAGAGAGACCAGCCCAAAGAGCTTTATTATCCATTTTATACCCTCTCCAATAAAAACGATGCTACCCTAACTACTTTCAGCTTTCTGTCTGAAGGTGGGGTTCTTCCAGTTTCTTTGCAATTCTGGATGTCACTGCAAATGCCTGCACTGGGCCATCGCTGGGGTGCTGTCATACAAAGAGAGGAATGAGAAAGGTGTCTTGATCCTTTTTATTACCTTCCCTAAGGGCCAAAATTACTGGCCTTCGATGATTATCAATCTTTATTCTCTTAACTCATCCAGGATGCCAAGAAAGAAACTGCCTTCATTTTCCTACTTATATAAAAAGGCAAGTAAGTACAATCTCTAAGCAAAAAACGCTTTGCAGCTATTACATTTTCTTCTCTGGGGAAGGGAATCACAGGTCTTGCTATAACTTGCTTAAGAGCAATAGACAATGGACACAATCTTTGAATTTCATCCATTTTCCATAAATTTAAGCTTATGAAAGAAGAAAATTTTTCATACCAGAAGATGAAGGCCTTCATATCTATAAAATGGATATTCTGGGAGATTTTCCATAGAAATGAGCTATTGGTGAAGGAGGCTAACATGAGGAATGAGGAAGACTGTCCAAGGATTAGGCAATGTATTTGCGAAGGCCCTGGGCATCAGGGTGCACATGAGGAACTGAAGCAAGTGAACAAACAGAGACGATGAGATTCAGGCAGAGGCTAAAGAGTTGCCAGATACTACAGGGCCTGATAGGCCTAAAAGATGATTTTGATCTTTTCCCTTAAAACAAGCGAGATCCATGGAAAAAATATGTAGCAGAAAGTAACAACAGCAAATGTGTGTTTTTAAAAGACCACAGTTTCTGCAACTTGGAGAAGAGATTAGAGAGAAGCAAAAATAGATACAGAGAAATGGTGAGGTACTAAAGCAATAGCTCAAGAGGGAGACGATAGTTTAGACTTAGGGGATACATTATAAACTGGACTGTAGGTGATAAAGGAGATGGAGGTGTCAATGATGAGTTCTTAGTTTTGAGCTTCTTTGTATAAATGGGTGGATAGTGATGGCAGTCTCACCAATAGAGGGAAAATCCTAGTATTAACACCAATAGGCTTGGTGAGTGGTGATGATTGTGGGAGAGATGACGTGTTCAGCTTAGAAATGTTAAATGTGAGGTACTGTGGGGATCTCCAGGTGTGTCTATGTTGCTAAGGAAGTTGCATGTTTATCCCACAGGTGAGAGATACGGGATAATGATATTAAATTGGAATATTGGTGGTAAAGACATAGAATGGATGAGATTATCTGGGAGAGAATGTGGAGTGATGCTTTGGGGAGGAAGATGTTAATAGATAGGCAAAGGAGAAGATAAAGAGGTAAAAGGAAAATCAGAAGAGTGGTTTTACAGAGGCAGAGGTTTCACCATAAAACGTCACCTCTACAAAGAACAGAAACCAGTTCTGAGTATGCTGATGAAGAGTGAGGGGTGGGGATAAATAGCATAATTACAGACAACAAATCTTTCAAGAGGTGGCTGTAAAGGGAGGAGAATAGCAAGGAGGGGTACAGGAGAGAAAAGTGGGATGGGACTAGGTCCCTAAAAATGTTAACAGATGAGACTTGAACATGCTTCCGTGTTGAATGCAGAGGTCCATAAAAGAAGGAAAGATTGAACATACGAAAGGAGAGTATGGATTATCGGAAACATAACTTTCCCAAAGCAGCAGAAGATGAGATCGTGATCACATGTATAAGGACTGGGGGAAAGAGTAGGAAAGAAAGAAGGAGGTTGAGAACATTCCTTCTGATGGCTTTTATTTTCTTTGTAAAGTAAGCTCAAGGTTACCCGAGAGCCTGAGAAAGAGATGGGGGAATTGAACTGAAAGTTTAAGAAGAGCAGTGGTTTGAAAGAGTCATTGCAAAGAATGGGTAAACAAACTAATCAAAGTATTAATAGCATTGCTGGAACTTCAGATAATGTTGAAAGTCCAATTGAAGTTGCCCGATCATGAATTTGTGGTGGTTAATATCTGCCCCACGGCAAGATTTTCTCCAGCCGTTCTTCAACTACCTGTGAACAGAGATGGAAAATATGGACGGCCAGGGTTGAAGTTTACGCTGACGAGCATGACCAAAGACAAGTGTGAGGAACTCTGGAGTCCTAAGAAGAGGAATGATGGAACCATGGATCATAGACTCTAAATTAGATATAGAAGAAAGTAAAGATGAAATAGGCTGGTGAGCACAGAGAAGCCAGAGCTGTGAACAGAGTCAGCGCCCAGGTGTGTTTGAATTACGATCCTAGTGCAAGCAATTGAATGGGAAATCTGGAGAGATGGAGGGCTGTAATCACAGAGTGGGATGTTAGATTTGTGATTTAGAAGTAGAGAAATTTTGGGTGTTTTCAGCTCCAGAGTGTGACTCATGCAGTGAGTAGCTGAAATGAGGTGAAGCGGAAAGTTAACTGCAGAAAAGAGGTCAGGAAAATGGGGCCAGGGTGGGTGAGGAATGGCCCATGTATTTATGTATGATGGAAGGAATTGGGGTGATAAACTTTCTAGTAGACCAGCATCATGCTCAGTAGTAAATGAGCAGGCGTACTAGGGGGGCCGTAACAACTGGAAGGCAGAGTGCAAAAGGCACATGCCTCGATGAAGCATCACTTTCAGCAGGACTGTGGAAGTTATCCAGAAACAGCCTTGAAGCGCAAGGAGGACACTAACCCTCTCTTACCCCAGAGGCACACGGGGTATGAAAAGAAGATCACCCTCCGCCCCCCACCCCCAGGGAGCACTACCCCAGCAACCTCAAAGTATTAGCTTCTACCCCTCCAAACCCTCTGCCTTTGCTCTTCTAAATCTATCATTTTTCTCTGTTGAAAGCTTCTGAAGTAATACAATCATTTAAAAAATATATATATAAACATTACTTAGTGTTTGAAAAATTACATTTTTGGTTTAAGTAGCTCCACTCTGAGACACTTAGAGCTGCCATTATAGGCCTACCAAATAGCCCAGGAAGCACATTAGGATAACATTCCACATTTTAGAAAAGTCTAAATCTGAGTTTAACTTTTAAAGTAAGAGCTTCAAGGAATATTCATCAGGGACTTATACTCACAATCTATTCAGCTAGTATATTTGGATTTTATGCTCAATATTTCTGTAACAGCATACTTTCACACTTCTACATCTCCACAGTTACAAGGTCTTAATCATGATGAGTCATAATGAACTCTTCTCTGGTAAGTGGGATTAACATTCCCACATGAACTTGAGACACTAAATTATTAATAGCATCCCAAAACTTTTCGTTTTTACTGTGATGTGCTCAATGCTTTCATAAAAGTTTAAGAACATGAAAATAAAATGTAGGCCCAAAATAGAAAAGTTTTAAAACTATTCTTCCTACTGTGGTTTCAATATTCTTCAAGATAAGGAAGAAACTAACAACAGCAGAAGGCCATCATGAGCTTCTCATGAGGTGAATATTAAGGGAGATAATGAACTTAGTAATAATTTTAAAACGTTATTGCATCATACTGAGAAAGAATAAACTCTCCACATTTTGTTTTTACTGTGGGGCGTTTATGGCTCATAAGTATGACTTTCTTGAC
>CM052440.1:147326386-147429480 GCA_028533085.1 Varecia variegata | reverse complement strand
TTCAATATTCTTCAAGATAAGGAAGAAACTAACAACAGCAGAAGGCCATCATGAGCTTCTCATGAGGTGAATATTAAGGGAGATAATGAACTTAGTAATAATTTTAAAACGTTATTGCATCATACTGAGAAAGAATAAACTCTCCACATTTTGTTTTTACTGTGGGGCGTTTATGGCTCATAAGTATGACTTTCTTGACTGTCTGTGTTGGCGTTAAACTAGTACTAATTGATGAAAAATGAAAAACGGAAAAACTGTGAGATTGCTCCCAAAAGACATGCAGTTTTACTGGGTTTTGCCTATTAATTTTCATAAGGTTCAGTGGGGAAGAGAATGCAAGAAAATGTTCTTGAGAAACTTTGGTCACAAAGAGGACATCCCTGTGCAAAATGCTGAAGAATTTACCACTAAAAAGGCCAAGAGGAAATCAGTTACAGAAATGTTAACTTCATGGGTGAGAATGGAAAAAAAAGGGTCCACAGAAAGGCCCTAAGAAGAGACTTCCAGAAGAGATGTACATTACTGCTGGCTTTGACCAATGCGGGGATTAGGGCTGCTGACCCCTGCATCGTCGAAAATCCACATATAACTCTTGACTACCCCAAAACTTAACTACCAATAGTCAACTATTGCAGACCAGAAATCTTACCAATGTCATAAATAGTCCATTCACACATATTTTGTGTGTTGTAGATATTATATATTACATTCTTATAATAAAGTAGAAAAGAAAAAAGAAAAATTATTAAGAAAATCATAAGGAAGAGACAATGTGTTTGCTGTTCAGTAAGTGGAAGTGGGTCACCATAAGGTCTTCACCCTCGTCGTCTTCACGTCGAGCAGGCAGAGAAGGAGGGAGAGAGGCGGTTGGTCTCCCTGTCTCCAAGGAGGCAGAGGCAGAGGAAAATCCACATGTAAGTGGACCCGTGCAAATCAAACCCATGTTGTTCAAGGGTCAGCTGTATTTACAAGTTTTTTAAGTGGACATCAGGGTGTAATAGAGTGAAAAGAAACAAGCACCATATTTACCAAAGAAAAGTAATGAAGGCATATTTGCTTGGAGCAAAATAGCTTTGCAACTGCTAGAAGAGGAAGGACACGAGGTGAGAACATTCAGAGGAGTGGCAGAGAAAAAAACAAAGAAGAGAAGAAGCCCAGGTCTGCAGGCAATGGAACGCACCTAGAGGAGAAAGCAACGCCAAAGGGTGTGCGGTACAGAACGGAAATTAGAATATGAGAAAGGACTGAGAGGTAGAACACGGGAGTCAAAGTGAGAAAGAGAAGGGAGCCTGGAAGTTGTGACACTGTCAGACAATCACGGAGAAAGCAAAACTTTCAGTAGGGAAAGGAAATAAATAGCACAATATACATTTTTAAATAATTTTTTAAAATTGTAGACGGACGATGGAAAGATACAATGCGAAGTGAATGGCATCAGGGCTCCTCTTAGTGGCACTGTCGGTTTGCCGGGGCTGTCACAACAAAGTACCACAGGCCGAGCGGCTGAAGCGCTCAGCTTAAGGAGGCCGGAAGCCTCGACGTCAGCACGATGGTTTCTTCCGGGGCTGCTGAGAGAAGGTCTGTTCCAGCTTCTCTCCTTGGCCACAGATGGATGTTTTCTCCTTGTGCCTCTGCACATGGCGTTCTCCTTCGGTGTGTCTGTGCCCAAATTTCCCCTTCTCATACGGAAACCTGTCGTATTGGATTAGAGGACCACGCTGTTCCAGGATGACCTCATACTAGTTTAACCAACTTCATCAGCAATGACCCTGTTTCCAAATAAGGTCACATTCTAAGGTACTGGGGGTTAGGACTTCGACATGTGAATTTTAGAAGGTTATAATTCAATCCAAAACAGTGGGCAACAGTGTTGCCAGCAGAGGGATTTCTGTATAACCCAGATGTCATCTGGGGTCTCCTGCTGTTTGAATCTTAATACGATCATACTGGACCCCATCCATTCCCGGTAGATGCTCAGGCCCTTCCCAGTGCTTTAGTGGCTTCCCTGGGGCTTTTATATCAAGGCCAACTCGGGTTCTGGCTCCTGCTCCCGGTGCTCTCCATCCTGCACCGCAGCGACCCAGGAATACAATATACTCTTCACTTCCTTGACATTCACAAAACCAATAAACAATAATAGGGTCCCTGCATACTGAGCATTGTGATGCTGATGGATGCTGCTCAAGGTACAAGGGCCATTTAAGGGGAGAGGGGTGAGGTGGGCTGCGTGAGTAGCGCACAGTGAGCAACTTAGACCTGCCTGTTAGGAAGAGTCCTTCAGGCGCGTTTGTCACCAGACCGCCATCCGCAGCTTGCTGCCTCCCGATGCCTGGCGAGTCTGCAGGCACAGCTTCGCGCTGCCGGGTCAACGCCGTGTTTCCCGCAGTGCTCCCTGCACCGGAGTGGGCTCTCCGAACAAAAGGAGAGCGGCCTGCTCAACCCACGCGAGGTCACATTTGTCACATTGGCACTAGAGGAAGGCCACGTGTGCCCTTGCATTGCAGTGGCCCTCCTGTGACTGCAGCTCTCTCAGCGTCCCTGTGCGGCTCTCTCTCCTCTGAGACTCATCCACGGATGTGACCTGCATGAAAGACGCAAATCATGCCGTCCCCTCTATTCCCTTGTCCCTTTCCCCAGGGTGCGGGCGAAATGCCTCTTAGTCCGTTTACATTCCTGTAGAGGAATCCCCGAGGCTGATTCACAAGGAAAGAGGTTTGTTTGGCTCCAGCACCTGCTTCTGGCCAGGACCTCTGCCAGACCCACTCGGGGCGAAGGCGAGACAGCCGCACACGCAGAGCGCGCGGTGAAAGAGAAAGCGAGGAGGGGCGTCAGCGCTTCTCAGCAACCAGGTGGAGCGGGAACTGAGACTTGAGAACCCACCTGGGAGGCCACCAAGCCCTTCATGAGGGATCCGCCCCCCACGACCCCAGCACCTCCCGCGGGCCCCACTTCCAATATCGGTGATCAAGTTCCACATGGGACTTGGCAGGGCCAAAGAAAACGTGCCCAATCACAGCTCTGCCTTCACCTGGCTTTATGCAAATCAGTTTCTTATCTCCCCACCTGCGAGTTCAGACTTGTCCAGTCCCAGAATACACTCAGATAGGGACTTTTCTATTCCGTTTATTTATTAAGCTTCCTGAGATGGGAGTTTGGGCTATAAAAACAAGAAAACTGCTGTCAGAACTGAAAGAAATTGAAAACGTAAGAGAAATGATGTAGGGGAGTGAGGATCTGTCCTTGCAGTATGTCAGGAGCCAGGGAGCATGTTAAAATATGATGTATAGAAAGCTCTCCGTGGAAAGCACACAGCCAGAGATTTTAGAGAGCGAAGTAAATATTCCCAACTGCTAGTAAGTTCATCAAGCACACGCTGGAAAGAAACAAAGGTAAAAACTGGAGGAAAATATCAAAAGACAACATCCAAGAGACAATTCCGTGAGCAGAGTCAAGGCAGATGAAGGAAGACGAGAAATGAAGCAAGATTGAAGACACTTCTGGGGACATTTTACGTACACAAGAAGAGAATAACGGGTGGTAGGGGGCTTAGGAACTGAAAATAGATGAAAGTTTAGCCAGAAGAAAATGAAAACTAAAAAATAGAATCTTTAAAAGGAGCACTGTATAGAATTGTTTCCAGAACAAGGTACAGGAGGGACTGAGTTTAAGGGAGGTTGGGGGACACTGATGTACTGGCCAGACCCCCTCCTTCCCTCAGCCGCCAGAGGTGCCGTGTTGCTGCAGGCGGATGCTCCTTCCGGAATTGCCTCAGCTGGGAAGGGAGCCCTGCCCGAGGTCGTCCCCTGCCCAGCAAGCCCCATCCAAGGACTCTCCAATTAAAGGGTATAAAGCTCCGGCCACTTTGACCCAAGTCAGGACAACGCTGAAGGCCCAGTCTAGTTCCAAAGTTCCCTGAGGGGTTGGTTGAGGCTGTGGTCAGGTCTGCGTGACAGCGTAACTTCTACCCTCCTCTGCTTCCTTCCCTCCCTTTCTTTGCGCTGATACTGAAATTTTAAATCTTTAATTAATATCCAGAACACTAAACTGCGTTTCAGAGTCTTCCCTTGCTGTCCCAGTGGTCTTAATCCCATCAAATGTATAAATTTTGTTGGTTTCATTTGTGTTAGACAAAGAAATGTAAATATTTTAAATTTAATAGCTGTATGACAATCAAAATCCTACGCGGCTATAAGGAGACAGGTTCAGCAACTGAGTTATGGTTATGGTCTTAAACTCAGACATAATGGACATTGGCAGCATTGCTTCCTTCAGACGTGGTGCACGCTTTCCTGCATGCCTGCTCAGTAAATAGTTGTCGAATTTGATGTTTGCACGCAGAAATACAGTTTGCGCGCATGTGTGTCTCTATTCACATTTATGATCATCTTTTTTTCTCCAGCCTTCCCGTCTTTCACCAGGTGTAGGTGTTGCATGTGCTGCCACCCTTCCTGCCCGGGTCTTGCCCTCCACCCTCTCCTCGCTGTGCTGTGACTGTGGCCACAGCAGTTTTCAGCACCTTCTGTTTTCCCTGACTGCTGAGACGCTCAGCGTGCTTTATTTTTCTATGACGTGTATGTTTTCAACTCCTGAAGTTTATCTGTTTTGTCCTGTTTTTCAGAAGGACAAATGACAGCCACCAGCCACCACTGACGGATGGGAGAAGGGACTGCCTGCCTCGTCTGTCATCCAGGGACCCCTTCTCAATCCTCCACAGTGACCTTACTCCAGAGACTATCTGAGCCTTCTGTTGCCCCCAGTATACCGAGAGACAGGCACATGCTGGGAATGGGAATTAAATGTCAGGAGTGGCTCTCCTGACAGTGCTTTTAGAGCGTTTCAGTTACCCTGCCAATAACAGCAGGCTGCCGGCATTTTTTTTTTTTTTTACCTTCTTCATATTTGGTCAAGCTGTTCCCTCTCAACTGCTACTTTCCTTCGAGTTGCAGGCTTATTATCCATTGTCATAACAAACATTTCTGATTGCTTTATTCAAAAGGTCCACATCAAAATATGCTATAAAGATGTTTCCTGGGAAATTGACTATTGTTGTTTAAATGCACATTTATCAGAGAGCTCTAAAGAAAGCCTGGTAAGTTTCTACATTTACATAAGATTAATTTGCATCACAACTGTTGCACTTTCAATGCCTTTATTTTTTTCTTTTTTAGTATTAGTTTCTTAACCACTTCTCTTCACTGCATTCTTTTAACCCTCAGCCTCTCTGCTTGTCAGTGACAATACTTAGGTGGAGTCTTCAATAGGTGGCATCGTGTGGTTTCCAGGGCTAGGTCAGGGTGCCCTCGCCTAGCCTGGATCTCTTCTATCACGGATTCTCACACCACCCACACCACATATTCTGAAATAAAGTCTCTCTCTCTCTCTCTGCACAGTAGAGTGGGAAACGAGAAAGGGGTAGAGAGAGGAGGTGAGTCACAGACTGGATAGTACAGGTGTTTGAAAGAGATGTCATCTACATCGGGATAACCAAGCGAACCTTCTTTGAAATATCTATTCAAATTTAGCTGAGACAGGTTTGCCTTCAGTTACTGTGACCCGATCACAATAATTCCTTCTGATCTGATGCACTACACAGAGGGGAGAAGTGGGGAAAGCACATGTCTCTGGAGTTCCATTCCAGGGCTGGGACTGAAGTCCTGGAAAGGTGAGCTGGGACGTCAGCCCGTGGGATCCTGCTAAGGGCCAGATGGGAACTTCAAGCTCAGCTGGATTTGGGTTTAGGGACCAACAAAAGATAGGAAATAGTGGAGGGCAATGATGAAATTCAAAGTGCTTTTGAGAGCCTGTGTTGGGATGAGATGAGTCTGGGTCTTAAGTTGGGAAGGATGAAAGATAGGGCATAAAATGCAGGTGGGGAGAGCCAGTGTGTGTGGACAAGAGGCTGGGCAAGCCGGGGTCTTTCCCCTGCCTTGTTGCTCTCACTATTCCTCTAACTTGTTTCTTTGCTACAGTTTTCCACTTAGGCTTATTCCTTCAGTAAACAATTACAAAACAGAGGATGCATGCGACATTGTACCAGGAGACATGAAAATTAGATCAGGCAGTTTTCCTGTCTTCATAATTACCCTATCACAGGGGAGTATAGTCTAGGTCTGTATTTCCTAAACTATGTGTGAAGAATTGACTGTCCCATACGCTGCAAAATATTTCCTGATGGTTTATTTTTGCAGTCAAAGAAGTGTGGGAAATGCTCCGTATCACCCCTGGATAATCGCAATAGCTCAAACAACTGAAATTTATTCTCTTCCAGTTCTGGGGACTCAAAGTCCAAGATCAAGGTGGCAGCAGGGTTGGTTTCTGATGAGAGTGCCCTCTTCCTGGCTCCTAGATGGCTGCCTGCCCTCTGTGTCCTCAGGTGGCCTTTCCTCTGTGAGCACTGTGAAAGAGAGAGAGTTCTGATGTCCCTTTCTCTTCCTATAAGGACAGTCTTATCACCTTAGGGCCCCACCCTTATGGCCTCATCTAACCTTAATTACTTCTCTAAAGCTCCTATCTCAAATTTAGTCACATTGGAAGTTAGAGCTTCAACATATGAATTTGGAGGGCTGGGAGGGGACACAATTCAGTCCATAGCAGCATCCCCAAAAGGATCCACAATACCATATAAAATGATGTCTGAATTTAATTTCCAAGTCTGATGCACATTGTTTTGTATTAATGGTCACAAATGTTCTGGAATTGTCAAAGATTTAAAGATAATTCGTGAATCAGTTTTTCTTCTTCATGACAAATATTTTTTCTCTCTCTCTTACACACACACCTACCTGTATATGCAGTATGCATGGTCATATACAGTCAATTTTCAATTATCCACACTAATGAAACTGTAGAGTGGATATTCAGATTACCTGGGAATTACAAATACTTTGCAACTGTTCTAATCTAGCTATCAAGTGTCCTACAGGAAAAAGCAGTACAGTTCAGATGACCGAGGGCATAACTTTCATATTTTTATATGTAGACATACAAACTTTTAATTGAGTAGGAAAAGATGCTCTATTGCAGTAATGTAGATATCTCCATCCTGTTTATTTAGAGGTAGACAGGGCTGCAGAGCACGAAAGCATGAAACTGGGTCTCAAAGCAACAGAACTGAGTAGACATGGTAGAAAAGCTAAGGGAACTCTTTATGGTATGCAGAAGTCAAATTAAATACATCATATTTATTATACTGCTCAGAGGATTGTCACTGAGTTTAATGGGGACTAAAAGAATTCCCCTCTAAATAAACACTTCTCAGCTCTGTCACTGAAATCCATTCACCCAAAGCCAATGACTTGTTATTCAAATACTATTTGGGTTCCACCCTGAAAGAAAAAATCCTAATAATATCTCAGTAGCTTAGGCATATTTTTCTGCTGCCAGAGAACACTTCTGAGTACTTTGTGTCCTCAAAGAGCTGGTAATATGGAAATATTGTCAAACCTTGAGCCATTCAAAGGTCGCCCTGTGGAATGCTACCCCAACTCTGCTGGGCCCATCTGGCTGCCAGTAAGAGGGAAGGAAACTAGCACTGACTGAGCAGCCACCATGGAGCAGCACACACATCATCCTACCTACCCAGAACACTTCCATTTCACATGAAACTACTAACACTCAGATACCTCTTTGAGTGTAGGAAATAATAGACTCAAATATACAATATTTTTCAATAAATTGCTATTTCTTATTTTTATAGCATACAGCTATAAAGTATACGCAATATAACATAGTGTTTAGGAGTCAGAACTCTGAAATTAGAATGTCAAGGTTCAAACCCCAGCTCTACCACTTATTAACTGTGTGACCTTAGGCAAATCACTCAAGCTCTCTGTTTCAGTTTCCTCATTATCAAAGTGGAGATAATGATAACATCAGGTTGTTGGGAGGATTAAATGAATTTATAAATGTAAATAGAGAAGTATCTTGCACATAATCAGTGCTATGTTAGTTTTTGCTATAATTATAATTTCTATTGTTTCCACGTTAGTGACTGTGGTGCACTGACTCTAAGATGTTCTCCAATGATGCCCACTTCCTGGTGTTCATACCCTTGTGTGACCATTTCCCTTTGAATGTGGATGAGATTTGTGAGTTGCCCCTAACCAGTAGAATACAGGCAAGGTGCTGGGAGGTCACTGGCATGATCAGGTTAAACAAAACTCAGTCCTCTGTCTCAGACTCTCTCCGTTGCCTTCTCAGCTTGCACACTTTGATGAAGTGAGTTTCCGCATTGAAGAGGCCCACGTGGCAAGACATCGAGGGCAACTCCCTCCAACAACCAATTAGGAACTAAGTCCCAGTCCAACAACCCTTAAGAAACTGAATTCTGCCAACAATTGCATGAGCGTGGACGAGAATTCTCCCCTGGCTGAGACTCATCCCTGGACTTCATCTCGATTGCACCCAGGAGAGACCCTGAAGCGGAGGACCAACCGAGGCCATGCCCAGACACCTGATTCACAAAAACTCTGGCTTCATAAATGTGTGTTTACAATGGTTTGAATGTTCCTCCAAAAGTTCACGTGTTAGAACTTAATTCCCAATGCAACAGTGCTGGAAGATGGAGTCTAATAAGGTGACTGGTCATGAGGGCAGAGCCATCACAAATGGATTAATGCCATTGTCCCAGGTGCAGGTTCTCTGTCACAAGAGCAGGTTGTTTTAAATGACTCCAGCCCCTGGTGTGTTTGTCTTATGTGCTCACTTCCACCTTCCGCCATGGGATGACCCCTGCCAGATGCTGTCATCTCGCTCTTGGACTTCCCAGCCTCCAAAACTGTGAGAAATAGATTTCTTTTCTTTATAAATCACCCAATCTGTGGTATTCTGTTTATAACAGTAGAAAATGGACTAAGACAGTGTTGTTTTAAGATGCTAAGTTTTGTGCTACTTTGCTCTGCAGCACTGGATAGCTAATATACCTAGAGCGTGCTCAGCAAAAAGTGATGACTCAAATAAATACTAATTTTTTTCCTCCACCCTCAATTATGCTTATTTTTCAATGTGATTTTTGCCTGCAGACAATCTTTAAAGCTTTGTTCGTCATAATTCACACATGGGATTGACCCAAACTTGGCTCATGTCTCTTTTGGTAACCATTACTCTCTTGCTCTGAGTCAGTTTCCTCAACAATACTAACCACTCTGTATGAAGTGCCTGTGTGTGGCAGGTACAGACTGTGTGCTAAGCACCTTGCCCAGATTATCACATCTAATCTTTACAAAAACTCTGAAAGGTGAGTATTATTACCTCATCTCAAAGGTCAGGACTCTGCTGTTCTTGGAACCTTTTTTCTAGGGCCACAGCTAGATCGTCTACTTCTAATTATGCTCAGAGCTGTTCCTAAAATAAATACTATCTTTATGCAAATAGTATATAAAGACCTCCAAGACGTTATTTCTCTTCTTTCTTCATTTCTTTCACCTAGAAGAGTTCAAAGCATCAAAGACCACTCCATCTGTCCTTCCCTGTCTATTGATATTGCAATTCAAGCCATGCTCATGCTGATGAGTGGTGATACCAAGTTGGTGTCCTATGCCAGGAAACATCTTCCTACACAGCTATATCTGGAAAAAAAATTAGATGGCAATTTCAATAGCTCAGAGTCAGGCCAAATGCTATTATTACAACATGCAAACATGCCTCCAAAACATTTTGCCTAAGTTAAAGGCTTAGGCAGAATCACAGCTCAGATTTGTACCCACGAATATAGGATTCGGAATTATGGTTCTCATGACAGTCATAACTTATCCTCAAGCACACAGGTAGTATTTTCAGTTGTTAGGTTGTAGTAGGAATGTTGCAGCCTCAAATATATGTGTGAGATGTTCATATTACAGCTAATACAAGACTGGTTAATTTAGATTTCCTTTACTCTAAGGTTGTTTACATTTATACAGAAACTGATTCACTTGAGTGTGATTTTTGCACTTAAAGAAATGTGCATATACAAATGAATGGGTAATAATTACTTGAAAATTTAAATTAAAGTACTTAAGAGTTTAAAATAGGCAGTGTTTGAGCTCAGCACTCAATGACAGGTAGTGGGAATAAGATAACCTCAGAGCACATTCAAATATTTAAGTTAAGGGGACCCAGGAGGAAGGAGGGCTGCTTTGTTTACAAGGTAGAAGAGAAACCTCAAGGTTAAAATAAACTACGCAGGCTAGTAAATGTATTTCTTCTCATTGCATTTTATGTCCTCATGATCCTATACAAACATGTAAGTAATTCTTGTAAATGCATTCATGTATTTAGAGTCATTCTCTAAAAACACGGTATGAAGCAGCTATGAATATTTAATCTTGAAAATTAGCGTGCAATTATGTGCCTGCGTCTGAAAATGAATCCTGAAGAAGAAAGGAGAAATAGGATATGAGACTAAAAGAAGCAGTATATATTCAGCTTCCCTCATCTGTTTGGATCCCGTAGGTACCCGTGGCTACTTTGGGAAAATCGTGAATGGTTTGGCCTCAGTAGATGATTAAATTACGTGAGTCAGTCTCAGACAACATTGTAGAATTGTACCTGATAAACAGCACTTTTTAAAAACTCTTGCAGAAATATAAATTCTCAAACAAGGTTTATGCATCTAAATTATTCCTTGTCTGTAAATACCACATATTTATATGTGCATAGACGTTAAACCAGACTTCCACATTCTCACACACACAACCCAAGTGTTTTTTTTTTCCTTCATTCAAAATTTGAACTATGTGAAAACACTGAGCTGCAGAAGGCAACAAGGGTGTAACAGGACTAAGAGTGAAAGAAAGAGGTAGACTATTTTGAATGGGTAGAAAGCACGCAGAGGAATATTTTATAACCTAAATCTAACATGTTATTTGGTTTTCCTCTCAGCTTTGACTATCCAATTGTTATATTCAGAGATTTAAGAATATATAGCATCAGTGAAAATTTTAAAACATAATCGACAAAATAAAAACTCAATTGATAGCAGAACGGACGTAGCTGAGGACATAATTAGTGAATTAGGAAATAAAACTAAAAGTTGTTAGAAAATTACCCAGAACTGATGTCTCTACAAATTTAAAGCAGGAATTGAAAAATATCCATGAAGGAATTTCAGAACATTAAAGATAAAATTTAAAAATCCAAAGAGTTTTTAAAAACAATTGAGAAACCTATAAAACAAAAGTTATCAGAAAAATCAATAATAAATGGAAAAGTTTACAATTATAATGTGAGAACATGATACATCTCTCATAGAAATAGACTGACCAAATAGGCCAAAAAAAGGTAATAAATTTGTTCTAATTTATATTAGTTCTCTCTCTCTCTTTTTGTCTCTCCTCTTCCTCCTCCTTTTCTTCCTCCTCCTCCTCCTCTTCCACTCTCTTTCTCTCAATATAAATAAAAGCTAATATTTTGGAAAGGACAATAAAATAAACTTTTGACATGAAAATAAGAGAAAAGACACATGCCCACAAAAAAACAGCATTAGAAATTAGAATGGAACATGCCTTGGGTATAGACAAGATTTTTTTAATTGTAAGAAAAGATGAAGAATAATTTTGCTCCAATAGACCTAAAAATCTAGACCCTATGTATTACTACCAAAAGCTGGTAAAAACCTTAATATATAAATTAACCATAAAATAATTTTTAAAGATACAACAAAAAACACACCTAAAAATATACCAGGACTAGGATGTTTTAAGATTAAGTCCACAAAAAAAAAAAAAGAACAGATCATTTCTGTGCCACATAAACCAATCCTGAACATAGAAAAATATGAAAAATGTGGCAGCTAATTTTGATACCAAAACTGAAAACGCAATATAAAAAGATAGGCCTAAATCATTTGTAAATATAGATTAAAAATAATAAATGATATTAGCATACAAAATCCATCACTCCATGCCTAAGTGGGGTTTATACAAGGCATGCAAGGATGACTCAGTACACTAAAGGAGAGTTTGACAAAAATAATCATTAAACTTAGAGTCCGAAGACCTATGTTCTAGTCCTAAATTATGCAGGTCACTTACCTGTTTGAACTTTGGTCGTATTTATCTTTAAAATCTCTTCCAATTTTAAAAACAAGTTATAAAAATATATGATTTCAGGGAATGAAGAAAACTTTTTTTTGATAATGCTCCCATGCAGGATCATTAAGTTAAATGTCTTAAACATACACTTACATAAAGGCGAAAGTGCCTCCTGAGTCATGCTGGTGAGGCCATGCCTAACAATGCAATGAAACACCAAGGTCCCTGAGGTAGAGAACGAGGATCAAACAGTACTCACGTTGTGCTGATTACTGAAAAGCAGTTAGAGAAGGTAAGTAACCAGGGTGAACCTATAAATTAGCAAGAGCTACTCAAGCACATTTAACTCTCAGGACAGAATCTACAAAAAACTCAGATAAATCTGAAAACTATCGCGTCAAACAATTTAGGTCAAGCACTATATTTTCTAGGTACAGAGAGAAATGTCTTTTCTCTGTCACCTTCTAATACTTCCAAATTATTCCTCTATAGTTGAGTTCTGTGAGACATTAGTAATGACGTGTTGTTATGAGACTTTGCAACTCATGATGACATCATGGGACATCCACAGCTGGGATATTATGCAATTGATAAAAATAAAGTTTATAAAGGATAAAAATATATATTTAGAGGGACTGCCTCTAAAATAATGTTACTTTTTATGAAGTAGGATATAGAATTGTGAATACAGTGTAATACTACTGTTAAAAATAAACACATATATTGTATATATGCATGAAATGTATACTGTATATAAGCTTTAGGTCTTCAAGAACTGTAGGCATCTGGATTGACTCTTTCCTTCCAATATAATGCCTTCTTCAATTTTTCTAAACTGTCCAGTCTTTCCTTGATCATCCCCTTCTGAGCATAGCTCCCTTCTTCTGGAATCAGCTTTTTAAGGTGGGCATCCCGATCCCATCGTTCCTGAGCATACCACCCACGTAAGGCTATTGGTGTGAAGGCCTTTACTAAAAGTTGAGGATTACAGAGGGGAATTCCTATAGCACATGGGAAACCACCTAAAGCTAGCTAGAATACGGGGAGATTTCCTGATTGTGTATTTAATCTATTGTAAAGTTATAAAAATCAAAGCATTGTGGTACTGCATCCAGAATAAATGGATGGAATAAATGCCATATCCAAAAATTAAATCTAATGTGTATATATATAAGAATTTAGAATTTGATAAAAGAAAGTCTCCCAAAACAGTGGAGAAAGAACAGAATCTTTAATAGTCAGCAAGAAAACTGGCAAACTATTTTTTAAAAATTAAGTTAGATTCCTCATCTCATGTTATATTACAAAATAAAGTTAAGATATATTAAAGATGTGTTTATACAAAATGAAAACATTCAAATTAGGCATTAATAAATGTGAACATTGATAAAATCTTGCAGTTGTGGAAGGAATTTCTGAATAGTAAGAGAAAAATTAGAAGTCTTAGAAAGGAACTAGCAAGTATACTTCCAAAAAGTAGTCTAAAGGAAATATTAGTAACTAGGTAAGAAGACAGAGGTATACTTAAAATGATGCTTGTGGGACTGTTGTTTATGCAACCTAAATATTTGAACTAATTTAAACTTATCTAAAGAATTTGTTAAGTTAGTTATCTTGCTAATCAGTAGTTACCAGAATTTATTGATTAAATAAATTATACTTCCATGTAATAGGATACTATTTTGCAATTGAAAATAATACATGTTTATATTTATTGATATGAAAACATGTTCAAAAATATTAATAAGTGGGGTGGAGGAAGCAGTTATAAAACAATATGTAATTTTTTAAAAATATTCAACTGTAAAAGTAAAATCACATCTCTTCCCTCATCGCCAAACTAGTTCTAGCTCCCTAATCCCTACAGAGCAGCCAGGCTTTTTAGCACGACATTCAAAGCTTGCTACATCCAACACTCCTTTCCTCACTCAAGAGAATGTGCTTCATTCACACAAATCTATTATCCTGTCCCAAAAGAACTGTGAGCTGTCACATTTTTATGGTGCTGATACTGTTCTCTCCACCTGGAAGGAGAAATCTTCCACATTTACTTCTTAAGAAAATCCTCCTCGAGCTCCATGCCTTCAATCTAATGTCACCTTTCTCTTGAAGCCATTACTAAGTCCATCCCCTCCCACATTCCTTCCTCCCCCACATTCTCACAGGTAATATTTATATCTCTTCTATACATCAACTTTTTTTTTTTTTTTTGAGACAGGGTCTTGCTCTGTTGCTCCAGCTAGAGTGCCATGGCGTCATCATAGCTCACAGCAACCTCAAACTCCTAGGCTACAGCCATCCTCCTGCCTCAGCCTCCTGAGTAGCTGAGACTACAGGTGAGAGCCACAACGCCTGGCTAATTTTTCTATTTTTTGTAGAGACGAGGGCTCGCTCTTGGCTCAGGCTGGTCTCAAACTCCTGGCCTCAAGCAATCCTCCCGCCTTGGCCTCCCAGAGTGCTAGGGTTACAGGTGTGAGCCACCACGCCCAGCCTCCATCAGCATTTTTGACAAAAAAATTCCCACACACAGTACTGAGTTTATGTTTACAGTAGATGTGCCAATAAGTATTTGCTTAAATGCAATACTTTAAAAATTTTAATTATCTTTTTAAAATTTCAAAGGAAAAAATAGATAAATCTATAGTTTTATGGCATTTTTATTGTTTTTACTAATTAAAGAAGAATGAATAGAATTAAAAAATAGCCAAAGTGCCTCATAATTCCACCCCTCAAGACAACCTCTAGTAAGAACTCATTATCTATACCCTTTCACAATCTGTTGTATGTATATATAAAAGACTTTTCCACAAAAATGCATCATATCATCAAAATGCTCATGAGATTAAGCAAGGTTTCTCTCCCTAAACCTCTGATTAGACAAATGCCGAGTGTCAATTTTCTTCAGAATTCTTCCTGCGTCGTTCCCAGGTTAGACCAGGCATTTATTTGCTTTTCATTTTGCTCAACTCCACCCATAAAGCCCCGATTTGTCAGAGCTTTCATAATAAGGAGGCAATAATTCACAGTGACTGGGCTGGTCCATCCAGACCTGTCTGTCTGACTCACACCTTTCCCCAGCCATGATCGGGCTGACTTTGGGCCTTGTGGTTGCCAGGCCTGTGGTCCTAGTTACGTGTTCCTGAGGCACACAAAGAAATCGCACAGCAGCTGCCATCAACTAGTTTTTGACCTTGAACAGATCACTTACCTGCCTGGGACTGTTCCTTCGTGCAATCATTTATCAAGCAACTTTTGAGCATCTTTAGCACACCTAATACTAACTCAGTGTTGGACGTACTACGATTCACACAACCCAGCCTTCCAGGGCTGACAGGCAAAAGCAGAGAGGCCGGTAACCACAGATGTGTAAAAGCCAGTGGAAACGAAGAGGAAAAGAGCCTTGGGAGAGCAGCACCACGGGACCGCCAAATCCCTTTTATTTTATCTATCTATCTATCTATTTATTTATTTATTTATTTATTTTTGAGACAGAGTCTCACTCTGTTGCCTGGGCTAGAGTGAGTGCCGTGGCGTCAGCCTAGCTCACAGCAACCTCAAACTCCTGGGCTCAAGCGATCCTACTGCCTCAGCCTCCTGAGTAGCTGGGACTACAGGCATGCGCCACCATGCCCGGCTAATTTTTCTATATATGTTTTTAGTTGGCCAGCTAATTTCTTTCTATTTTTAGTAGAGACGGGGTCTCACTCTTGCTCAGGCTGGTCTCGAACTCCTGACCTCAAGCGATCCTCCTGCCTCAGCCTCCCAGAGTGCTAGGATTACAGGTGTGAGCCACGGCGCCTAGCCCCCAAATCACTTTTAAACTCTAAAAATATACCGCTCCATGGAAAGAAAGCAGCTACCTTTTTCCTGATGCTGTACAGGTTTCCTCCTCAAAACACTGAAAAATGGGGATAGAACTTAGAAATACGTATTGTGGGTTGACTCATATCTTCCCCAAAATATGCCTCCCAAGATGGTCTGAAATTGCCACCCACAGCCAGGCAGCAGAGGCAGGGACGCCACTGTCAGTACCTGGCACGAGAGAGGGGCTCAGTGACCACCTGGTGAATCAACTCATTAATGCCCAAAAGGAGCAGAAGGAACTTTCTACCATTTTCTCTGTCGGTGTGGATTTGGCAAAGGCCAAGATAAGGCAGAGAAGATGTGACTCTGGGGACAAAAGCAGAGCACGAAAGGCACTCCCTGGGACGTGAACCTGCGTGGTTGCTCATCCTGCTGTTTCCAAAGCTGATTTTCCAAAAAGACGAAAGTAATAATAGTGACCATAACTTTGCAAACCTGGAAACAATTTCCAGACCTCACAGAGTTACAGAAGAATGCTCTGGCTTGTAATAAGAGTATCCAATAAAACACTTTCCAAACACGGAATATGCCTTTACTGTCACAATTCAATGTAGACATTCAAATTTTGGCAACTCATATGCAAACGTCTGTAAGTTTCAGATGTGTGAAGGAAGGAGATGGCAGACTTCTCTGTGGTGTGCCCCACCTGGTCTGGTCCATTCGGTGACATCCCAGGCTCCCAGGTGTGGCAGCTGAGGAGGAAAGTGTTCTGGCAGGGCTGCGGCACACGGCAGCTGTCTGCGGAGCAGATTCCAGGCACAGCTGCTCGGCTGGGAGAGCAGAGACAGGATGCACGCTGCCGCCTGCCGCGGAAATCAGCTGGGAGATCTGCTATTCCTGCAAATTGGTCTATATTAAATACACAATTCAGGGACTAAAATTAAAACGAAAACGAAGCCACAATTTCTGGAACAGTCTTCAAACATTCCAGTCATAGCAGCACTTCTTTTAATACAGCCAGCTATCTTCTGAGACTAAAAAGGAATTTCCTCTAAGCAGAAGAGTCTGAAGTGAGTTCTTCAAAGATCCTCGAGGGAAACTCATCTGATAGCGGGAAAGGAAGGTTCAAGATGCCTCAGAGACTCCACGTATGGAAAAATACTTCACACTGTCAAGGTGAGAGGAGGTTATCTTAGATGATACACAAGAATGCAGTATCTTGTTAGAAGTCCTGCTCAAAACGAAAAGAGCAAGAGTACTATTAAAGATATAACCTTGTAAAAGAAGGACCCGGGAATATGTGTGTGCATGTCTGTGTGTGTAATACATTACATATGGTGCAATATGCATATATATCACATACAATATATACATTAATTCAGGGGTGATGTTCAAAATATTTGAAAACTCCTGTAACAACATAGGGTGAGCAACTGCTTTAGTTTGTCTGGAACTAAGGGGTTTCCTGGGACATGGGGATTTTAGTGTTAAAATTGAGACTGTTCTGAACAAAGTGGGACAGTTGATCACCCTATGCACTAACTGGATGGAACAGGTGCCAGCTATGCATGACTGATGTGGCCTTAATGACACCAGACCTGCTCTCTCACCCTTGGTACCTGAGTGTGTTTGTGCCAGATAAACGCCAGGAATCACCCACTTCCATGTCCAATCCCCTCGGTTGCTCCTGCTTTCTCCTGCCTCTGAGCATTTGCACATACTGTTCCCTCCACCTAGAAATCCTTTCCTGGCCTGGCCAACACCCGTCACTTCCTGCGAGAAGACTTCTGGACCCTTCAAAACCTGAAATGCACCTCTCTGAACGTCAACCCTAGGACTCTGTATTTACTTCTGTATTCAGAATTTTGGAGGAAATTGTGAAAGGGAAAGACAATTCCAATGAAGTGAGACTATAAATCTCAATTTACTTGTGAATGAGATTAAACCGGTGAGCAGCTCCCCAAATTCTGAACCGAAGTAATTTTGTTACAATTGCTAAGGGTCTCCGGGAAGCCAGTAAGGCTACTACGGTCTTTCGCTCATACAGCCAGGGCCCCAGCAGAACAGAAAAGAATCTGAATCCAAAGACTTTGGGCGCAATGACAAAGACCAATGTTCCTGCAGGTGTGGGCCGAGCCCGGCTAGGGAGACACGTCTTTCTTTAGGTTAGTCCATGTTGTCACTGAGAAAATAATTACCGTATGTCCTTGAGAGTTGTAAGATACCTTGAGTCAGAGCTGTAGGATACCTTGAGAGGTATCCAGGTGTGGTGGCGCACGCCTGTAGTCCCAGCTTCTCGGGAGGCTGAGGCAGGAGGATTGCTTGAGCCCAGCAGCTGGAGGTTGCAATGAGCTATGATGACACCACTGCACTCCACCCTGGGTGACAGAGCAAGACTCTGTCTGGGGGGTGGGGAGAAGAGTAGGAAGAGAACTATGAAGCCTGTGGGATCCCAGAAAAACTGAAAGAAACTGTGTCATTTGGAAGATAAAGCCTGTAGCCCTTCTTTGTCTGGTTGATGAAACACAGAACAAGAAGTCTGAAAGCTGTCAATAGCTTTTATTCCCATTCCTTTATCTACTTTATCACTTCAAAATCTTTACGGTCTCAGTAGCCTCAGTGGAGTTAATAACAGGCAAGATTCATCTAAAAAAATGTTAATACTTTTGTTGTTTTTCAGATTGCTAAGTATTTTTTAAATATTCACTATGCACCTAATTTTGTGCCATGCCTAAGATGATGAGGTCAGTTTTTTTTTCCAATGCCCCATTTACTCCTCCATAATGAGGAGGATAACTCTTGGGTTGCATACAAGTAACCAGGAAGAAGAGTATTTTTCCCATGATCTAGTTCTAGAACATGCAGAATGGAGTGTAACTCTGACCTTTAAAAAACTAGAGTGGAAGAAGTAAAGCAATACTTTCAACACAGTATATTCATTACTTTTAAAAAGTGAAAGCATACGTAAACCCAAGAAAGGGCATGTCACTCGAAATTTGATGTATTTTTTTGAGAGTGGAAATGAAAAGAAACATGAATGCAAAGGTTAAAAGCTATTTCAGAATTTGTAAGTGGGTTGGCCTGACAAGTGGCTGATGACATAAAATTTTACATCCCATTTTATATTAAAGTGAATTTGTTTTGTCATGTGCATTATAGTTCACATCAGAAAAGCTGGTAATCATTTCTCTGTTACCTCCACTTTTATTGAGGGGAGAGCCCGGAGAAGCAAGATCTTAGCTCTTATCCAACGCCAGAAATGAGCTGCAGTCAGAACAAACAGAAGACTTAATTACAGCCTCTAAGTGAAGGCAGGAACAGTCCACGTGTAACTGAAATCTTATCCAAGACAAATTAAAAAAAAATAAGGAAGGAAATAAAAGGATTGAAGCTAACTGGGATGCTGGCGTTTGGAAGAAGAAATCAAACTTAACTTCTACCCTTCTATAGATCGGTATTGGTAAAAACTAGTTTGGCATTTTGAGTCTCTGGGAGGATTTTCAACTGATTCTGAGCCTGTTTTGTGAACGTCCCCCAAAATAGTATTTCAGCACTGACAATAAAAAGGATGACAGTAGATACAGTCTGTATAATTTCATGAAATAAAGACATATGTGACTTGAGCATAGTTTACAAAATGTGTAATTTCATTTTTGGCTTAAGCTGGGGGTAAGCGGCATATAATAGAAAACACATAAAAATAAACCTCTTAACAGCAGGCAAGTCAAAACCTACCAGAGTCACATAATCATGTCATTCGGTAAAATGAGCAGGCTGGGAAATAGGGAAACACTAATCCAAAGGGCGTTTTCAGTTCTGAGTCACGACCAGGCAAGGCAGGTCGGCTTAACTGTGGCTCTTCTGTGAGATGCTGATGACACTGAGCAGTCTCCTGAATTTAACAAGATTTTCAGCTAACCCTTAATTGTTAAGTCATTATAACAACGACTGATGTGTCATCTCAGCTATAATTGCTTTGGGCTCTTTTCAGCACCTGTTTTGCATTTACTGTTAGCATTAAGAGACTTAACACAAATGTAAAATGAGACGATTACTCCTGTCAAGGGCATGTATACATTTGTTAGGAGGCTTTTTAAAAAATACACAACACAATGGCAATAACTTGCATCTCTTAGTACTGTACAAATGAGACCACCTCTTTGAGCTCTGAAGGCCCCAAATTGTGAAAACAAAACAGCAACAACAAAGAAACTCAATCCAAGAGCAATTTCATAAAAACCTTGAAAGGAGAAGAAAGCAACAATTTTCACGTAGCCCATATTGTGTGGGAGAAGAGGATTTATTTACCGATACATGCTCCACCCCTCCTAAAATGCCTAAAGTCACTTCATGGCCACAGCTGCTGAGAAGTCACAGAAAATGAAGTCGCTGGAAACAAGTGAGCCACTACCCTGCGCACGTCTGTTCTCACCCTACCCCTCTGTCACAGGCGGGCAGTTTGTAAAAAGAAAGCCCTTGACAATCACATTTTCACATTCCTGTGCTTTCTCTAAAAATAACATTGGTCCTTACCTGAATAGGTTTGAACTGAACTTACGCAGAGAATTTACATGAATATTTTGATCTCCACTGATTGAAGTAGAGATTTATGGGATCTAACCACAGAGCTTCAGTTGTCAAAGTCAAAATAGCCATCGTGGGCAGACTCAGGGTCATTTATTCCCATGAGAATATTAAAAGTATCCGGATGTAGCTGTGAGGTGTATGTACTTTCAGGTCTCCCCTCTTGTCCGTGTCTGAAGGGACAAGAAAATGTCCTTGCTCTGACCACTGGGTCAGTGTAGAACCACAGACCCTGGGGCTTGGCACAACACTTCAGTGAGAATAACTAAGCTGTTCTTTAACAGGAGTGACCTGCAGGCCCTGCAGAGTTCCATCGGTGTCGGGCTTCTTAGCACCATCATGTCGATGCCCCAGTGTGGGTGTATCATTCATCCTTCACAGGGGGAAGGTTTTGAAATCCTTCTGATATCGAAACGACCCAGCTGCCGGCTGGCCTCCTCGGCCCTGGAGCTGAAGTTATCTTGTTTCAGAGCTGAGGTTTCCATTCTTCCTTTAACATGAAAGCACAGTGGATCGATAGGAGTTTTGAAAATCTGTTCGCAGAAAGGTTTATCAACTAGTCCATTTTATTGTCACTTGAGAAGAGTTTAGAAAGTATGTCTTCCAACATGAACAATCTAGAAAAGAAGAGAGTTAAAATAAACTGCTTTTTAGAGGTATTACATTAAAAAAAAACAGAAAGACCTGCAGTAGCTATTTAGGATCTAATTTTTTATATTGATGTCAAAAGTAATATGGAATAATGTCAGTAGCTAAAATAGTGGGTGCAAGGGACTGAAAAATGAAGCCACAACACAGATAGTATCTGAAAGTTAATAAAATTGCGATCCTTCAAAAAAAACTAAACACTATACTAAGAGAGTTCTCAAAGATTTTTTTCTGTTGCTTCTGTGGTAGATAAAAAGCAGTGTATGTTTTACAGAAAGAGAAATCCACTCTCAGGACATTCAGAGAATAAGAGAGTCGTCAAAGATTACACAGCAAGCTCATTCTGGATTTTCAGATTCTAAGCACACCTCTCTGACCACATTACTGCACAATTGTTTTAGAAGTCATTTTACATGACTTCTGAAACACTGCCAAAGAAAAAGAAATAAAAGATTTCTTGAGATATATTGCAGCAGGTTTAGTTATTAGAGGGAAAAAAATCACGGTTGTAGTTGACTTAATGCCCTATGGCCTCATTTTCTTAATGCTACACGCCAATAAAAGGTTTTACTTTGCACCTTCTTAGAAGCCACTTGAAAGCCAGCAGATGGCTTCGCAATGGCCCTGATAGGCACTTTTTTTGATCTCTAACTTTTGATGGATGAGGTATAATTTTTAACACAAGAATTTTATGGCAAACTGTGAGGTTACAAGAAAGAAACATTTGTTGAGTGATAAAAAAGACACATAAGATCAAGACAGACTTGAAACGCCATTTCTACTTTTTCTGACTTGAGAACCAAGAAGGGGCCTTACTCCCTACAGAGAGGAGATTTTGAAGATGAAAATGCAAAGTTGGGGATTTCAGCCTAAGACTATCTCTTCGTCATAGAAAAAGCATGATTTTATGACTCCTGGAGAAGATTAAGGGAGAGATGGGTCTTTGGGAAAGTCCTGTTGAGGATATGAATTGGTAGGATAGAATAGTGCACATGTGGCAAACTCTCTCGCTGTCTGTGAACGGCAAGGAAAGAGACACACAATTGTATTTGTGAAATTAAAGGCATTCTAAAGATTTCTGACTTAAAATGAATGTAAAATATGAGTCTAGCAATGTCTGCTTTTTGCAGCTACTGCAGGGTTTGATTTGCAAATGCATTTGGTTTGGAGAAATGGCACTTTGTAATTTATCCACTGGCACAATAGATGATCCAACATTCATTTAGTCCCTTTCCCCACACTGCTAACAAAATGCATTACGATTTAGTAAAATTACCTGGTATTTGGGGAAGCAGGGGGGCTAGGGAGATTAGAGGTGAGAAAGGGTTATATTACAGAACGATGTCTCCTAGGAAATAATCTCGCCTTAGGGTGACATAAAATAAACAACTGATGAAGGCAGTTACAGAATATCTCATATTTGTTTTTATTGGCTGAGTCCAGTAATACTTGATGGTTGACATTATCAGTACACACACACATGACTATATTGCATTCCCCTTGGTTTTACTCTCCTCTTATTTAATATTCCTTCACAACTTTTCACTTAAAACACAGCATGGGGATGTAGAAAGAAAATCATATGGGTGCATAAATAATTCATTTGCACCTGAAGGCATAAAAATCATGCTAGACAAAAACACGTAATAAGAAAGGAGAACAAGAAGTTAAATTTAAATGTTGTTAGAAGAAAAAAAAACACTCCATTGTAAATCTAACTGAAGGAGTCAGTACATCAGTGAAAAATGACATCGCTCTCTGAATGAGGATGTGTAACTTTACTCTTTGGCCCATATCATGGCAATCGAACTAATTCATCAGGGATTGTCTTGAACTTGAATAACTTTAGTGTCTGGAAGATTGTTAATGTTAAGATACAGAACTGTCAGCTCAATATAAAGAGATTTCCATCTCTATTTACATAGTGTTCTTTTCACCTTCGAGGATAATATTCTGACCTATGCCTGTGCTTCTTAGAAGCACTTGTCAATCCACTTGCAAACTTCAACGGCAGCAGCACCGAGTCTCCAGACTTTAGAACAATAGAGGTTCTGATGCTGAATAAAAGATAGTGACTACTTTTTAAAGATAGTGTATGTGTTTAAAACATAAAAAATATTTTGATGGAGAAAAAATTTTAATAGCCTAGGTTTGATAATACTTTAACAAATCATTTAATCATTTTGTACATATTTCTGTAGAGTGATATTTAACAGTGGTATTTATTAGTTTATGTTCCTATAAGTATTGACCCATGTAAAAAAATAGAAAAATGATACACAGTAAGTGGTATTTATTAGTTTATTTTCTTATAATAAGTATTGAAGCCTGTACAAAAATAGAAAAACAGAACACAGTAGTCCAAAATCTCAAAAAAATTTAAGTGCACATATTTTAAAAATTTAGGATATGAAAGGCAGCCAAATTACCTTTTTATTTATTAGTATTATGCTTCCCTATGTATATACTTCCTTTAATTCTACATACTGATAGATTAATGACAATAATAAGGGTTAACATTCATTTAATGCAATGTGTCAGGCACTGTGTTAAATACTTTACAAGATTTATCCCATTTAATCCTCCCAACAACCCTATCAGTATCACCAACTTAAAGGTGAGGGAAAATGGTCTAGAGGAGGGAACCTAGGTAGGAAACTCGTCCAATGTGATGCAGCTGGTAAGTGAGGGAGCGGGGTCCTGGCAGTCTGAATCCTGGGTGTGTGTTCCTAAACCCGTGTCATTTTCTGGGCTCATCAAAGGAGAAAACATATCCCTGGTTCTATTGTTAGGAAGCAAAATTAGGTATGTGTTGAGTCCATTTTAGATCTTTACCAATGGATCCGCTGAACTGAAAGGACTTTGGTTTTAAAACGATTTCACCCATCAAGCGATTGTCTCAAAATACGGACATCAAAGAAGTTATAATTTTCTCTACCATTATCTCCCAATCATAATATTTTATTTTTTAATTTCAACAAGCATTTATTGATCACAAACTATGTACCTGGCTTTTAAAAAATAGTAGGAAGGAGAGGACAGGAATTAAATTATACAGATATTTTATTTGGGTAGATAGTTTTCAGCAAATTTCATTGATATTTAGGTGCTCACTTTCATTTGACAGATAATTAATGCTACTCATGACAATTATCTGCAGTCCAGATCCACTGGACCTTCTCTCTGACTTCAATTATTCTTCCTTATAATGAAAGGTACCTTCAGCCAAGGAAAAGGGAAATCGTTTGTTTGCAAGTGATTGGAAGGTCGCACCCGTATCTATTAATAGAATTTCCTTCCTTGTAACAGTTTAGGTTTGTCTCTTAATCACCTTCGGTTTGGGGAATGAAGAATCAAGGAGGTAACACTCGCAGGTCCGAAGTCATTTCAGACTCCTCGGAGGACTGGAGGTTCAACAGGGCACCGACTGCCCGGCCCAGAGAAGTGACAAGACGGAGACCACGGAGAAAACAATATGGGGTGGCAGCTGTGATGCCGCCTGGCTCCCCCATTTCTCTTGACTGTTCAGCGGCCAAAGCTTTATTCAATTGTCCTGTGCTCTGTCCGGGATGAAAATATTCTTCTCAGAGAATCTTTGATGTATAAGAGTCGTTGCTATTCTAAAGCAGAAAATGAAAGTGTCTCTATGGAAGAAGTGGTGGGAAGATGAAAAGGGCATTTTCCCCCCAAAAAGCAATACAACACAAGAGGAAATCTGAAAATAAATATAATCTTTCTCTTACACACAATAACAACAAAATCACATTAAAAATTACTTCAACCATTCCCAAAAGTAAGGCAATCTAACGATTCTAAGATTTCTTATTAGTTGACATCCATCCATTCACCTCACTGGGAAGGACTGAAGAAAGTAAGAGAACCTCTTTGTTCTATTCCAGTCCTGCCGATGCGGGAGGTTTGAGACTGTGCTTTGATTTTCCAGAATGAATGTATTCCTTCCAGGTCTCGGAAGCTCCAAAATAGAAAGGCAGTCTTCAAAGAAAGGCAATTGTAAACTCTCTGGAGAGCTTTTGAGCCTTTTCTCTTGCAAGTGGGCTCTTTATCCACATGCAATTAGTCTAAAATACAAATCCCTCCTGAGAAAGTTCATGGAAAAGAAGCAATATTTCTAACATAATTTTCTCATGCTTTTTATAATATCATACTGGAAGTTGGAAGTAAAGTCAGAAGTCATCCAAGCAAGAGTTTCCTCTAAAACTCCCTAGGAAGTAGTCATTTGTTTTAACACCATCTGTGCTGGGAATCCTACCTTCAAGAGGTAGTCATTTCTTCCTAATTCTGAAATAGAGTCTGTCCTGCTTCATGATCCACTCATAGGTACTAGATCATCCTCTTGGAGCATCAGAGATTTCTAATCTCTTTGCCCTGTAACAGTCCTGTTGAAGACAGTTATGTACAGTATAAGCCCTTCCTGCCTTGCAGAGAAAAGAACATGGAATTTGGGGTCAGTTCTAGATTTAAAACCCGGCTCTGCCATCAACCACTTTCACAGAACTGGATGTAATAATAAATCTCTCTAAGCCTCTGCTTCCTTAATGGAAAAGCAGAGGAAATCACACCATCCTATACAGTTGTTAAATGGAGTAAATGAGTTAATGTATGCAAAGTGCCTCACATTGGAGGTGCTGGGTTAATTGTGGCTGGTGTGACTACTAATTCTGTGGCTGCAAGGTCCCTCCTTCCATCTCAGTGGGTTTTCTCCTGACACAATGGAGTAGAGCTTCCCAAAGAGGCTGTTACAAGTGGGCCAAAATATCATCATTTTCTTGGGTGTCATGGCCTTGGTGTTGAGAAAGCACCATCTTCAACCTTATGTTCTCTCCTGAGTACTGCAGCTTTTTTAGAATACAAAAAGTCTCTCTCGCTTGTCATATAAATATTTTTTCATTATCAGCATTTAAACAGCACCTTGTGTTAGAAGTGAAGGATTCTGTAAGAGACATGTGTTAGTTCTTGACAGTGTTTTTAGTCCCTCAGCCCCAAGACTGGCCCAGCAAGGCCTTTTCTCCCCACTTGTATCTTCCAAATACTACCATTTTCTGGGTCACCAATGTGGAAAAAAAGCTAGGAAAACACTGTAATAGAATTTATTAATGTCTGTTTATCTAGCATGTGGTACTATATTTAACTAAATGTTACACCCCAAAAGACTAAGAAAAGTAGAATGAATTATATTCTTCCATTTTTCCTGGACCTGATACTTCTATCATTGTGGCCTAAAATGGCATTTGGATTTTGGGAGAGCCACATCAGACTATTAACTCACATTGACCTTGCAGTTAACGAATACTTCTAGCAAAAGTGCAGATTTATTCATTCCAAAAAATACTTATTTTGGGTCTACTTATTATGTGCACTATTCCAAGCACTAGGGATATAACTTTGAACAATATCCACAAGATTCCTTCCCTCATCAAGTAAAAACAATACAACTTTAAAGCAAGTTAATGGAATCTATAGTATCATCTAAATTTTAAACAATAAATAAAATGACTCCCAACGTGCTGCCTTGGCTCATTTCTGATCAGAACGGTAAATGCCAGAACCCAAATGGAATAGGAATAAATTGCTTTAAAAAATAAACTAATAGAGCTGGGCACAGTGGCTCATGCCTGTAACCCTAGCACTTTGGGAGGCCCAGATGGGAGGGTCACTTGAGGCCAGGAGTTTGTGACCAGACTGAGCAAGAGCGAGACTCTTTACAAAAAACTAGAAAAATTAGCCAGGCATGGTGGCATGCACCTGTAGTCCCAGCTACTCAGGAGGCTGAAGCAGGAGGATCGCTTGAGCCCAGGAGTTTGAGGTTGCTGTGAGCTATAATGATGCCACTGCTCTCTAGTCCTGGCAAGAATGATAACCTGTCTCAAAAAAAAAAAAAAAAAAAAAAAAGAAAGAAAGAAAGAAAGAAAGAAAAAAGAAAAAGAAAAAAATACCTAACTTTTTCCCTGTTCTTTTAATACAAATAAATAAATGCAGAAGAATGCATAATAAGCTGCCGACATGGCTAGCATTGTTTCAGCTACTGTGTATTATTATATGCAACATCTGTCTTACTGCACTAGACACATCTTTGCAGTATTCAAATTAATTGATACAAATTGGGATATCTTTCTCATAGCAACTACTAGTGGTTCTTTTGATAAAGCAAAGCAGAGCTGAGACGGAGAATCTGTCTTCACTTCACACTTGATGATGATGTCCAAGGATCGAACGATCCAGGTATACTCTCACACATGGCACTGTGGCAGGATTGGCCAGGTTGTGACAACGTGACAAACTCCAAAATATCAGTGGCTTAAAGCACAAATTTTACTGATTTCTTGCTGTGGTATGTTTCTATGGCAAGTTGGAAGCAGGCTCCTGCCTTTGGTGATTGCGCAGGGACCCTGACTGGCTGAGCAGCTGCCAACTTAAATATTGTCAATCACAAAGCCACAGGGAAAACAGACGCAGCGAAGGAGACGCTGCCTTGTAAAGCTTTCGCTTCCTCTAGCCAGAGAAATTAATTGTCGCCCCTAAGTCCAAGTGCACAGGGCAGTACAATCCTACCATGTGCTGAGAAAGAGAGACAGTCTAGGATTTGGAAATGGCCACGATCACTAACACAGGAACGCTGTTTACTAATTGTTTTCTTCCTTCCCAAAGTAACGCGACTTTCAGGTGTTCAGAATCTTACTCTGACAATTATGCTAATAAGATCCATTGGTGCAATTTATAATGTGCATTAAATTTAGGAAGTTCTTATATTAACTGTCATCATAAATGATACGTCATAATACATCTGGAATGTAATCTCTAATTAGATATTTCACTTCTTTTAATGTCAGAGAATTAAATCATTTTATACTTTCATAATAGAGTGACACTGATATAAAATACTTACATCTCTGAGAGGTATGAGTAAGTCTAGAATGATGTGGGACATTCATGGTTTTTCAATAAATTAGGATTTAGGAATTTATCAACTGTGGATGATTTTGGTTGGCCTGAACCGTTGAGGAGTGACAAGACATTTTTGTGAACTCTTCTGCTTCGCGTTGGATACCGTATGTTGGAGTCCTTATAAAGTGAACCACTCTCTGGAACTCAGTTTGTAAAGAAGTGTCTGGCTAATAGTCTCCTCAGGCTTGTCTGTCTTTTATAAAAATTCTGTTGTAAATAACATTGTATTTTCTTGATACTGTTCCTCTCTAATGAACCTGCTTTTGATCTTCCTTTCCTGGACTCCTGCAGGCTTTATGGCTAGTGCCTGTTTTGTTTGTGTGGATGCTCTATTGCTCACACGCTGGATAGAAGTGAGTATTTTTCTCTTATTCTTTGTTTAATACAGAAGGCTGCAGTGTGCACTCTCCTCTGTTACTTGAATGCATTTCAAACAGTCTTTCAGAACTCCCACATGAGGACGACAATGAAAGTAGTCAGTAATTGTTGATGAAAGCTTTGTAACTTCTGCATCATACAACAAAATTGAATTGTTAAGAACAAAAGCTGGTCTCTTAACCTCTTTTGTATTCTGAGAAGGTTTACAGGAAACTCAGGTGTAGTCAAGTTATTTAGCAAATGTAATGTAAGACAGAACTTGATAAAAATTAACAAGATAATGTGACAAATTTGATCTTTATATGACCAGAAAATACTATCTCTTACTAGTAGGTTGTTGAGATTATATGGTGTTCAGATATTCCAGAACTGAATTAGTTGAAGATTTACCCTTCTTTGCATTCATTACTGCCATAAAGTCTCCATAAATTACCCATTGTTTATTATGAAATTTTCACATATATTTGAAGCCTTGAGTTATAAACACTTAATTGTTGGGAGCATATACTAACTCTAATGGTTTGTCCAGCTTATTTATTTATTATGTATCCCATTCATTGAAAATACTACAGTAGGTACAAAAAGAAAACAATAATTGAGAAAATACAGGATATAAGAAAAATATGAGTGAGAAAAATAAGGCTATGACAGTCATTAAACCAAGAATGAAAAAATTAACCTGGCCCTAGATCTCTGACTCTCTGTGTTACCAAGTTTTGTACTAACACTTCAAAAATAATGACCCTTATCAAATCACATTTCTCTCACTAAAAATTCTTGTTAATAATATACTTAAGAGCAAAAATATCTTTGCTATTAATAAATACTATAAAGTAATTAGTATCATATCTTTACTATATTCTTTTAAATATTTAAAAATATGTATAATACGGTAGCAAGGTAGCACTTGTGCATAATAAATACCTCTGGAGGATACGGCTAGTAGAGTATCCTGGCAGCACTGGTAACAGCTGGGGGAGAGCTAGACCACGAACTTTTGTTCTGAACAGTGAGGGTCGGGCCATGATGACATTTACGTTACGGTGGCTGTGTGGAAGACGGATCTAAGAGGTAAGACCAGCTAGAAAGTAACTACAGTAGCCCAGATGAGAAATGATAAGGACATGGGGTGAAGAGCAAACAAAAAAGAAGGAGAGTGGGGGCAAGTTTAAGAAATATTTAGGAGGGAAAATCAACGGTTTACTAGATACAGGAATTGTCTTAGTTTTGCAAACCTTGTCCAGGCTAAATCCCCAATGTGTAAACTCCAAAAATGTTTCTAAAATATTTTGTTGTCAAATATATCATGCATGAAAAGGGTTTATAATATATATGCACAGCTTAAAGAATAACAATAACATGAAAACCCTTTCTTCTCTACCACCCAACTTAAGTGAGGGAACATTACCAGAAGCTTGGAAGCCCCTGACTGCCCCTGGCCAGTCAGAACTCCTGTTCTACTTCTAGAACTAGCCACTGTGCTGAACCTCGCCTTAAGCATTCTTTTGCTTTTCCTTAGGGGAAAAGCATGTGATTATACCATGTGTATTATAGAAATGGTATCTCTAAACAATGTATTGTTTAATTTTGCCTTCTTTTGTTCCACGACGACAGATATACAGATACAACTGTACTGTGTGCATTACTGTGACTTGTGTCTCTTGTTCTGCCTGAGGTTCCTGAGAGCCATCGTGTTGACACATGTGATTACACTGGAGCAATTTTTGCTACTTAATGCTTTCCATTGTATGATTATACCACAGATTATTTATCCATTCTCCTGTTGATAGTTGTTTTTAGCTTTCTGCTTTTAAGAATAATACCCTGTCTTCCAGTTAATGCTGGATGTAAAAAAGAAAAAAAATAAAAGAAGAAGAAATGCCCCATCAACATGCTCCTGGTCCATTTGTGTGTGATAAAGTGCACCTAAATGTAAAATTAGTGGGTCAAGGGCTATGCATACATACGACTTTACTAGGCAACACAAAATTGCTTTACAAAGGGAATGTACTAGTTTAGACTTCTACCAGTAATGAGAGTTTCTGTTGTTTCATATCCTCAATAACATTTAGCATTCTAAAACCTTTTTTGGGGGGTTTTGTTCCTATGATGGGTCTATCATTATCTTTCATTTGCATCTCCCTGATGATTGATGTGTCTCAGCATTTCTGTTCTATGTTTATGGGCATCTGTATTTCTTCTCCTTGGGAATGCCTATTCATATCTTTTGTCCAATTTTTTACCGGGTTGCGTGTATTTGTGAGAATTCTTTCTATTCTAGATATTAATCCATTCTCAGTTATATGTGTTACAAATATCTTTTCCTAATTTGTCTTTTCACACTCATTAAACTCTATTTTGACGAGAAGTTCACAACACAGTCAAATTTTCCACTGTTTTCCTTTGCATCCATTTCACACGAGAAATAGCAACCAAAAGAAACTCCTTCAGTTTGACTTGGTAATGTTTCGATTTGTTCATTCACACAGCAGTATTAAGGTATGTGCAATATGGAAGATAACCTTTATATGCTAAAAAGGGGGGAAAAGACATATTATCTATATGCTTCACAATAACCATGACATTATACTGACCAATCATTATGTAATTTACTGGAAAAATTATGCATAAAAGGTAGCAGAGGTCTCTCCAACTAATGCAAACACATTGCCATTCATTTTGAGGCTAGGTCCCAGGTAAAGTGATAACTATATTGAAACTTAGACTGTCTTTTTTCAAATCTATTCTGAGATCTTAATGTTCTCCTTCAAATATTGCCACCTTAGCTTCTCCAATTTTTTCTGTTTTCACCAGATTGCTCAGAACCAGGCTTTGATAGTGGGAATATCTAAGCCCTGCTGTGTCTGTTAAGAAGTGTGTCCCACCTGCTCTCCCACCCTGTTCCTCTTCTTCCATTCCTCCACTTACATCACGAGGAACCTTGTCCCACCAACCTACATCCTACCTCTGAGGGCTCAACTTTCCTAGTCATTCTAGTTGAGGGAAAAGGAGTGGGAAAGTAAGATTACCACCATAACCCAGATTAAGACAACTTAGTACCAGAAACAGGTTTCCAAGCTCAGTGAGGCCTGGAGACCACAGAGGGACACAGCTTGGAACTACTGCCTGGATGCATAATTTGAGACTTCAGCCTCTCCAGTTCCTTTACACCTAATAAACCTTCATTACTCTGGGGCTCCATTAATCAAAAATGGTTAGAATTCACACAGGTACTCCACTGAAGTTTAATTTTACACCAAGAATAATGACAGAGATTGCAAACAATATTAGTAGTATAAAGGGGGATGTTCACAAGAAAAAACTGTCTTCAAGTACTGCCAAAACACTTGTTTGTTTATACTATTATGCTTAAAAAGTATGATAAAGTCAGTTCATCTCAGGAAATTCCACTAAGCAATTATTATGTTATTAAACAGTGCTAGACAGACATGATAGCTTTCAGACTAATTTGAAGTAGCTTTTCTACCAAAGAGTTCCAAAATCATATTTTTCAATACACACAAAGACACTGCAATACTGTTGAGTGGGCTTAATAAAATGGAAAATAATGCTGTAGTTACATTTTACTTGCCAGAGCTAATTGGTAATTTTTTAAATGTCCTGTTGGTAATCACTCTTAATGTGTTTTACCTGCAGAAAGTAATTGTGAGGAAAATAATTAAGATGGAAACAGAAGAGTCCAAATTTGGTAACTTTTTGTTTATGTCTGGCACTCATGTGGTTTTGCTATTTCTATATTCATTTTCACACAAGTGATATGGAATTAGTGGAAAACCATAAAAAGAGAGTATTTGCTTTCTCATTCTCCTACCCACTACCTTCCTTTACCAACTGCATCATTCATTACATATTAACTGTGATGATAAAACAACACAAACCTCAGGGGTATAATGCAATACAGGTCGATTTCTTGTCCACGTCACAGTCCAGTGCAAGAGCAGTGTGAGGTAGAGGGGAAAAGCCATTCCACACACACCCTCAGCGTGTTTTCCCACCCCTTGGACCTCAGTTCTTCCCTGAATTCTGTGCGTGTGATGGGCAGACAACACAGAACTCTGGGGACTATGTAAGACGGGTCTTAGGGGCCAGGCGTGCAAGTGTTGTACATCATTTTCATTGGTTACCACTCAGTGACAGGACCCCGCTCAGGGCACCCGGGAGATGCACGGAAGCTGTGTGTCCTGGGAGGAAAGGAGATGGATTTCGGTAAACGAATAGTAGTCTCTACATAAACCACCCCACTACGCTACTTGGAGGATATGAATGTGGGCTCTTACGAGCCCTCTCCCACAAAACCCTAGTAATCGGTCCTTCAATTTATAATTTTCTTGTATTGCATGCTTTGGAACAGTTATTCTTCAAATTTAGAAATAAAAAGAGACTTCACTGAATCTTAGTTAAAGCTAGCCAGTAAGCTCGGAACTGAGTGGTAGACAGTATGCTCGGAATGAAGGGAAACGACTAGTTCGGAGCTGCTGTGAGTTATTGAGTGAGTTGTTGTATTATTATTAATAAAATCACTTGTGCTCTAACACTGGGGGATCAATAAATGCAAGTTTATGACAACTCTAAATGGTAAAATTCCTCTTTTAATGTACTGATCTCAAAGTATCAGAATGCATATTTAAAATGATGTACAGTTTTTAAAATCGTCTACTTGTACTAGGCAGTGTGAATTCTTATTCATAGCAACTTCTACCTGTGCAATCAATATTTTTATAAACCTATCAAGTAAAACAATCTTCACTTTAAAATTTACATATGAAAAATAAAATAAAATTTACATATATAACACTATGCAGTCAATAAACTATCACTTGAGACTATTTGAAGAAAAATGTTATAAAAATTCTAATTTCTAATGCTGAGATTTCAAAATTAAAGAAGTTAAATAAAATCTAAAACCTGAAAAGCAACAAATTAGAACTGCTATTTTCCCCTTTGATTGATTTGCTTTTGTTATTAAGCATTAAATGACATGAAATCAGGCATCACAATTTGCAATCGTTTATTTAATTGACCTATTTCTGGGCAAGAGACACAGTTCTAGTCAGTTGGCTTTACATGAGCAATTGGTGGCTGAAATCCATTTAGTGCTGAATTAAAGAATTGCAATAAATTATTTCCTCCTGATAACACATCTGCTTTAGAATCACCTCAATCCTTAGGCTATGAAATTGAGAATTTTATTTAGATTGCACTATTAACTGCCTGTTTTCGCAACTTTGCTTAAAAATCATTGTGAGTCATCATACAATTCTATCTATATTTCACTTTTACTCATTTCTGTGTTCCCTAATTGCTGTTCCTCCAAAAATTGTACTTAATTTTTCTTCTTTTCTTATTATACATCTTCCATAAAGAGCTCCAGGGATAATTATGTTAATTGGCATGTCCTTTTTTCTTTCCTTCCTTCCTGTCTTTTTTTTAAACAGAAAAACTCACCAGGATGAATCACGACAGTGAACTTCCTGGTAATTTCATGATGTGAGCCATTATGGCACAGAACTAAATGAAAGATACCCAGAAAAAGTGTTTTCACACAATTCTGATAAAAAAATATATTTGAAAATACTAATAAACTATTACCTTAAATTTTTAATTAAAGGTAGTAGTGAGAAGAATGGTCAAGCAAAAGAAGTACCTTTTTTTTTTGTAGAAATAGATTTTAAAAAAAACTTTCAGCTGGGCGCGGTGGCTCACACCTATAATCCTAGTATTCTGGGAGGCTGAGACGGGAGGATCGCTCAAGATCAGGAGTTCAAGACCAGCCTGAGTGAGAATGAGACCCTGTCTCTACTAAAAAAAATAGAAAGAAATTAGCTGGACAACTAAAAATATATAGAAAAAATTAGCCGGGCATGGTGGCACATGCCTGTAGTCCCAGCTACTCGGGAGGCTGAGGCAGGAGGATCCCTTGAGCCCAGGAGTTTGAGGTTGCTGTGAGCTAGGCTGATGCCACGGCACTCTAGCCCGGGCAACAGAGCGAGACGCTGTCTCAAAAAACAAAACAAAACAACCCCACCAACTTTCTGTAACTATTAATCATTCCATTCAGATTCTCCAGGCTATAAATGCCTTAAGGGCAAAACTTTATATCCTTAGTCTGACATAGTCATTCAATATTTGTTGAATAAATATATCAATGAAATCATATATGAATGGTGAGAGTTATGATACATTTGTATGTTTCAAATAAAACCAGAAACGTTTTCATGTTGTGATACGAAAATTGACATGTAGCATTTAAGAGCAAAGCTATACAAATGCTTTTACTACTACAAATGAACTCTTTTTAAAAAAGAAAGCAAACTGGACATTCTTATAAAGTTTCCTGGGATCTGGTCCATTGGTTGATTTTCTTTAACTTGTATGGACAGAAAACTCTAATCACACTGAAAATGTCTCCATTTGACTAAAATAGTCTCATTTTTGGAATGCAATTTGCTGCCTGTTCCTTTTCTGATTACCAAAAGACTAATACTCCAAAGAAAAAAATGGCTCATTGCTTTTATAACTTTATTAGACAATTTATTCTATTCAGAACATTTTAGAAGTAAATAGGAACATGTTGGATTTCAATCATTTTATTTCAAAATGTGTCAACAGAAAGAAATGCAGGAAATACATTCCTCTCATTTTTGCAGTATGAGAGAATAAATGAAACAGGTTTATGAGGTTGCCCACATTAACCTCTTCTAACATTTTCTACAGCACATCTCACTATAACATGTTTGTTCACATATGTGTAGTGAAAGCTTCTTAGAGGCCAGGAACAATGTCCTCAATTGGTATCCCTGGTACAATGTCCGGCATATGGTACGCACTCATATTTTTAAGCAAAAAGTAATTTGGTATCCGTAATATAAAATTGAAGCTGGTTATTAATCTTCTTAAAACAATGACTTTAAAAGCCAAAAATTCTCTTATTCTTGGATATCATCCTGAGATCGACTTGGGTGTTTATTAAAACATTAAGCAGTCTGCATGATACCTGTTAATAGACAGGTCCAGTTGTCTCGTTTCGTTTTTGTCCCATCTTCCCGTCAGATTACTGTGAACAAGGGCCCCTGCTTCATTTGTAATAGGCAAGCAGCTACTCAACAGACATTTACCTGCTCACTGGGTCTTCAGTAGTGCCTAGTGTAGGGGGTACATGCCATTGAATACAGCAGATATTCCATAAACATGTTGAATAAACTGAGGAATAGCATCAAGTAAGAAAGCGCTGGCTTCTCTTGCCTCCCGTCTACTTTTAGGAAGATAAATATACATGTGCTCTTAACATTATCAGCTAAGATGAGGCGAGGGACCCTAACCTGAACCAGGTGCATTCTGAGATGTTTAGCGAATGCTAATGCTCTCTGTGGTTCTCAGTACACATCCACTGATAATCTGTTTCCCCCCCCCTTGCCCGGTCTTTAGGATTATCTCTAGGATCGTTGCTTTAGCTTTCGCCCACCCTGGAACGTGCACTACAGACATAGGGGCTTCTTCTGTTACTCGTCTCATCTCAGGCATTCTGCACATTCTCTTTCCCATCCCACCCCCTTGCTTGAGTAACACCTACTCAACTGCCAGTGTCCTCTCAAACACCACTTCTTCCAGGAGGCCTTTTGGGATCCACTAGAATAGCTGAGATACCACCAGGTGCCTCCGGGGCACCCTATACTGGATCATAAATATCTCTTATCATAACATTCAACATATAAATTGATGTCTGCCTTCCCTCTGGGCCTGTAAGCTTTGTGGAGAGCAGAGAATTTTTCTTCCTTGTCCATCACCATATCTCCAGCACCCGTGCTCAGTATACAATTACTTAACTAAATAAGACAAGCAAATCAAACTGATCATATCTTCAACTTGAAATAGGAGACCCAGTAAAGAGACTGGAGTCTATAGAATTGGGTTTAGATCCTATTACCAGCATCGTGTGGCCATTTGCTTTGACCCTGGCCCCCTTCTTCCCCAATAAAGCGTTTTGTTATGAACTCTAGCCATTATACCTCAGTGTCAAAACAACTGAAGTGGACATTTGTGGGTCTCTATGATTTCCATTTAAAGTCTAATGAGGTCAGTCAAAACTGGGGCCAAATTCACCATTTGTTATTTATAATTTATATCCAACTTCAAAAAAGATGAGGCAGTCCAGGGTAGTATACACATGAAACAGGCTATTTAAACCACCTAGTAAGATACCGTTAGAGGGGGAGAGTGGCGTGTCCGCACGTTTGATCACTGCAGCTCCATACGGTAGGAGTCAGGGCTCAAGCATGTGCAGCAAGGGGCAAACGGGGCATTTGCTACGGCCCTTCATCCAGAACATCTCATTCCCCTATTTTCTTGTTCTTTCCTTTTATCTTGTAGATGTACAAATATTTCTTTTTAGATGTCAAAAGGGGGAAAAATCAATTCACAGCTCCTCACTAGTAGGACAATACAGAAGACAGATATTTCTTTTTAGGTGTCCTTTCCAATTATTCATTTTTTTGGTTCAATAATTAAAATACATACAAAGATTGAATCTCATGATGGAAAGACTACATATAATGGAAATTCAGTCACCCTATTCGTAATAATAATAAATAGCTCACCCAATGTGTTTATGGCCATCAGTATGCAGGAAAGGGCTTATTCCAAAAGTCTGTGCCCCACCATGAATGCTAATGTTCATTCGTCAGCTCTTGTTTTATGAGATCCTCCATGGACTTTGTAGATACGGTTTGTGCTGAAGGTTTTTATTTGTTTTAAAAACAGAGGAAAAGAAAATCTTATAGGTTTTCTACCATAATCTACCTAATGTAAATTATTAAGTCATTTGGTTTGATAGCTACTTGGGTACGGATCACAATGATTATATTGCTGACTTTACCCTGTCTTGCCTTGCTCCCACCTCTTTCTTAATACCTGGCTTAAAAAAAATGAGACACTTAATCATAAAAACCACAAAGGCAGAAATAACCTAGAAACCACATCCATATTTTCAGACAACTCATAAATCATCACAAACAGGTCTCTATATCGTAGGGATTTCCCCAGATAGATTCTACAATTTCCTCTGCATTTTTTTAAGTGTTTCAAAACCCAAAGCTTGCCTTTCTTCATCATCTTAAAAAAAAAACTTTTATCCAAAGTATAAAATTAGTGATTAACATTTTTTTTCCTTTATTTTGGTTACCTATCTTCTCTGGGAGCAGGATTATGATCTCAAGAAACAGTAGTTACCTCTGTATTTTACTCATCTGAGTAAAAGTTTACAAACCAAAGAATTCTGGACTTTAAAAAATGTTCCACATGTTAACCAACTTACTAAATTTTGCCATAGAAACATTCTATGTCATATCAGGGGACTTCCACTGAAAATGGGGTGGTGGGAGACAGATAGAGAATTGATTTTTAAAAAACAAAACTGGTATGTTAAAAAAAAAAGATCAGCTCATTAAGCACCTATTAAAACATTCACTTTTGGGTACCTATGTATAAACTAAATCATGAAACTAGATCATAAATCATAAAACTAGACGCTAGCTGGGAAAAACATAGGTTATTCACAGTCCCCAAACACATAAAAGCTTGAACCTAAAACATTAAAAAGGTAAATATTATAAGTCAGTTATTCCCAAAAGTGTGGTAAACCTGGGGTGTAGAAAGATGATTAAGTAGAACCCAAGAACATATATATTTTAAATTTTGATAATTATATATTTAATATGTGCAGAAAAAAGTCATACCATACTCCTGTGATTTTACTGGTATCATTGTTCAAATCAATGCTAAATTTAGGTTTATAAAAAGTAAACGATTTTTTATATACACACCTAATGGGTGCGGTGCGCACCATCTGGGGGACGGACACGCTTGAAGCTCTGACTCAGGTGGGGCAAAGGCAATATACATAACCTAAACCTTTGTACCCCATAATATGCTGAAACAAAAAAAAATTTTTAAAAAGTAAATGATTTCAATGAAAAAGATTTTTTAAGTCAATAGTATATTGTTACTCCAGGTATGACTGAAAATGGCATAACTAGCACCGAGATGATAAAGTTCAGCGAACACCAACACAGGTGACTCACTAGCGTTGGTGTCACACCTACAGTATGACTTAAGTGTTAGAAAACTGAAATCAGGTAATCACAGAAAAAAGAAAGTGTGGTTAACTTGATTCATCAGTTACCACATTTTAGATAACATCGCTAGGGAAATAACAGTTCCTTAACATTTGTTCTTAGGCTTTTTATATTTAATTATTCTATTCAGTAGTACATTGAATCAATCAATGAATATTTATTAAGCATCTACTATGCATAAGTCCTCTGATAGGTAATGTCTGGAAATATAGAAATCTTTTAAAACTATACTATTTTCTTTCTTTTAAAAACTTGTTGGTAATGTTTACTTTTAAAAGTAATAGTTTCACTGTTAATAATACAGATAATATTAAGAAGTTTCCTAAGAACCTACCATTCAGATATAGATCAAAATGCTAATAGGTTATTTTTTAAGAGTTTTTGAAAATGAAAATATATAAATTTCTTTTAATAAGAGTTTGAAACAGTATGTTTAGTTTTATATGTTTTTTCCCCACTTAATATTTTGTCCTTTACTAAATTTTTTTTTTTTTTTGAGGCAGAGTGTCACTCTGTCACTGGGGTAGAGTGCCGTGGTGTCAGCCTAGCTCACAGCAACCTCAGACTCCTCACCTCAAGCAATCCTCCTGCCTCAGCCTCCCGAGTAGCTGGGACTATAGGCACGCGCCACCATACCCAGCATTTTTCTATTTTTAATAGAGATGGTGCTCTTGCTCAGGCTGGTGTCGAACTCTTGAACTCAAGGGATCCTCCCACCTCGGCCTCCCAGAGTGCTAGGATTACAGGTGTGAGCCACCGCGCCCGGCCTAAGACTGGCTATTAAAACACCTCCTGGTGATCCCGCCTGTGCTCTTTTTAAATCTTTAGCTGCCAGCTGGTTGCAAAGTATCCAGCCGAGGACTTTGACTTGCGGGTAATGGAAGATCTACTACATGGAAAGAGTAGTTTCCCCAGCCCTCAACCAATCCACAGCAAGAAAGCAACTAGGACAAAATAAATTTTTATTGCATTAAGCCCCTAAAATTTGGGGGTTGTCATAGCAATTAGCCTACCCTAGTTCATTTATATTCTTCCTCTAAGTCTTAAAAACTTCCAACCCCCTGTCCCCTGCTTTGTAGCACTTTTTCTGTGGGCCTTATTTTGATTTTTTTCATTTCATTTAGTAACAAATGAAGTCGTCTATCTAGTGCTCTCCTGGCTGTGTGAATATACTTGATTTCGCTTACTGCCACTTCTCAAATCCAAAGCAAGACAGTAGGTTGCTGCACACATCACCTAAGACTGTTTTTTTTTTTAACCAAGGATTTATCTAATATGACCCTGCAGGATGTTCTTCTCTACCATCTATCGAGTTTTCTAACACTCTGTACCAACAAGTCCAAGAAAACCTGTAATCTTCACGATGTACGCTGAACAGAGCACTGACACTGCGGGGTTAGTGCTTTATTGGAGGAGACTAGACTTCCCAGGATGCAATGAATTACCACCATTAAGGGTGAACCACTAAAGCTTTTTGCTCCAGGAGTGATATGATTGAACTTACATTTTAGAAAAATAATTCTGGTAGTGCTAGGAATAATGGTTTTAAGAAATAGGAGGTTAGAAGGTGGGAACATGATGAAGAAAACTGCAAGGGACCCTGAATCACAGCAGTGGGAATAGATGCAAAAGGTAATAATGATAAAGTGGCCCCGACGCGGTAACAACTAATGCTAAGAGGAAAAAGTGGCGGAAACTATGGAAGATGTCTTAGAAATTTCTTAAGTGTCAATGACCAAATCAGGAGCCTACGAAGATAGATTTGGTGGGAAAACAAATGAATTCAACTCTGGAAATGCTGACTCTGAAGTGCCAATGGAATCTCCAAGTGAGAAATATCCTGTCCATCTAATGCTTGGAAAACAAACCTTACAAAAACGTAGGTTTGGGAATTAGTAACATACTGTAGTTGAAACCTTGTGACTGGGTTAGTCCAGGAAAAGATTAAGAACTGAGGGAAATAAAAACAGCTAGAACTGACTGATTCTAAATAATGCCTTCTTTTTAGAGATAGGAGAAGAATTAGTGAAATAGACTGGGAATGAGTGGCCTGAAAGAAAAAAACACTGGAGCCCAGATGCCAAGAGATGAGAAAATTTCAATAATAACAGTTCTAATGTGCAGTTTAACCCATCTGTTAACTTTTAAATTTTAAATTATATTTTTTATTTCTGGAAATTATGTCTTTTCTTAATTTTACTCATATTTTCTGAGCTCTTTTTTCACTTACTGAAATGTATTAAACATACTTATTTTATGTTCCGTCTGATAATTGCAACTGCTAATTTTTGTATGCATCACATTTGCGGTTTCTTGTTTCTGCCGGCTCTCCCGCGTGGAGCCTCGGGTGTTCCAGTGACTTTCAGCTGTGAGCCACTCATTTCATGGACCACATGAACAGAGTATTTTTCTAAGTGTGAGGTGAAGGGGGTTCTTTCAAAAAGGGTTTGCATTTGTATTTGTAATGCCTTGTGACATTATTGGCCTGGGACCACTTTTAACTAAATTCTTGGTTTAAGGTTTTCCTAGCCATCCAGGTAGTATGAATTCTGGCTGCAAACCAGAATGAGGGCCAATTTGTGATGACTAATTTCTTAGATGATGGTGTGGGTGTGTGTAGAGGGACATTTCTCCTCAAAGGGGAGGAGAATGGGCTAATTTTAGTTCTCTTTCACCTTGGGGAGGAAGCCTTTTGGGGAGCCTGGTTTTTGCAGTTCTATTAAACTTTCCATTTCGGGGGTGGGTGCTGAATTTGTTTTTTGTTCCCAAACCCACCAACTCAGATCAGGTCTGGCCACAGCCCTTAAGGCAAAAGCCAGCTTCAGTGCTCAGCTTTAGCCTCCTTTGTCAGGATTTGACCTTAGCATTCTTTATTTTCTTGTTGCTCATGGATGCATTCAAAAAGATTTAAAAAGTATTTTACCTGCATTTTCACTTGTTTTCATCAGATCATTTGATCCTGGCACCTAAACTGCCGTTGTTGCACGGGAGATTTAATTTCTAAACACAGGTTTTTGCATTTGAAAATACACTGTATTGTATGAAAATCTAAACAAAAGATGTTAAACAAATTGCCAAGTAATTGCTTGCACAGTTTCTTTAAATAATGTGTGTTGCTAGAGCATTTAGAGTTTGCTTTACAGGTTATTAATTTAACTACTTACAGAGAGTCTGGAATCAAAACAAGAAGTTAAATTATTTGGAACCATAATAGCTGGAGAATAATCAAAATAAATCCACATTGTGACCTATGCTACTCACCCCTATACTACTACAGTCTTTCACCTGGATTATTAAAATAGTCTCCTAACTGGTCCTTGCTTTTATCTTTGTTCCTTTCTGGCCCAAACCCGGAAGCCAGAGGCTGCGGTCCTATTTAGAGGTAAGTGAGATCAGGCCACCTCTGCACCAAACCCTCCCTGGCTTCCCCTCTCACTCTAGCTAAATGCCACAGTCAGACTCTGATCTCATGCTCTGCCCTCGATTTCTCAGCCACACCTCTACTCTGGCCTTGCTTTTCCTCAAACAGGCAGGAACACTCTTGCCTTAGGGCCTCTGCATTTGCTCCTTGTAGTTGGCGCCATCTCCCCTTGGTATCCATTTGGCTGTGTCCTCGTGCCCTTCGGGTCTTATCCCAATGGTATCTTCTCAGTGAGATAGTCTCAGACTATTTAAAATTGAAACTTCCCTCACCCCTGTCCAGCATTCCATATTCTACTTCTTCACCGCATTTATCTTCTAATATACTCTATATTTCTAATATACCATCTAAATAAATAAGTTAATCTTTGAAACTCTTAGAACAATGCTTGACACATAAGTGATATAGCAGTTTATTCAATAACAACATGTAATAATTTACAAATTTGGTTTACTGTCAGACTCCATGAGGACAAGGATTTATGCTCTTTTAGTTTGCTGCTATATTGCCAGCATCTAGAACAATGGCTGGCACATGATACATGCTCAAAAAATATGTTGAATAAATAGAAATATCTAAAAATATATAAGAAAGTATCACAGAAAAGGATTCAATTTGTTAACAATCAAATTATATGGTTTGAATAAAGAAGCTATCCCATAAAACCAAGTCCTCAAAGACCACTCTCCAAAAAGAAATGTAATTAAAATCAAATTTCAAAACTCTTTGCAAATCGCCAAAAGGTACATTTGTCTAAATGACAGTATTTTGAGCTCCCCTGAAGAGCAGAACTCTTGGCTCACAGCTGCCCGGTGAGGCTCTCCAAACAGTCCTCCAAACAGTCGTTTAATACAGATCCGCATGTTCAAACAAAAGAGGAAACGTCCTTGCTCAGTTGCTAGACAATAACTAAAGAAAAGAGGAAATTTCCAGACATCAGCAAGATGCAGGATGGCATAGTTAAAAGACAAAAGCTTTGGAATTAACACATCCAGTCCCTGGCCAGCTTCTAATTCCTGGACCATTTGGGATACTCTGTCTGCATAATCTCTATGTAGTCTGTATCTTAGTTTCTTTATTTGCATGCAACTCTGTTTATCTCCTCTCAAATGTCTAAAAAAGGACTGCAGGCATAGTCCATTACCAAAAACAAGCCAATCTTATTTAAATTAATCAAAAAACAGTCAGAAGATGGTGCAAAGCACTTCTTTGTTGTTCCCATCACGTTGCCTTTTAGGCTCTAGTTCTTGCCCTGGACAAGCACAGGAACGTCCCTTCCTCCCTGGCCCCTTTCTCCAGGCCCACACACCTTCACTGCCCTCCACAGATCACTGCGAGGCCCAGTGTGGACCAGCCAAACCTCGTCATTCTACACATGGCAGGGCAGGTTCTCTGGCCCTTTCACTGACAGTTTCTTTCTATTACACCCGTTGTGTCAAAGATATGCTCAGTGATTATCAATATTAACGAGAGAGGCTAGTTTGCCTTGGTACCAGGTTCTAGGAAGAGTTGGGTAAGCAGGGTCTCTGCACCTGTCTGCTTGCTGGTGCAGAGGTTTATGTGCACAAGTTATAAGAAGACTTGCAGTAATACCTTGACAAATAGCAGTTTTGAAGACTTTCAGGTCATTTGATTACTCTGCTGACAACACAAGCCTTTCTTCAGTGAATGTCATACCTTAATTTTACGAAATTTTAGAACTCGAAGGGAAATTAGAAATTTGAGTCTAGCCAAATTCCTCATTCTACCTATGGCAGGCAGGGTGCTCTGGCCCTCAGCTATTTTACTGACATAGCTTCTTCCATTCCACCCCTGTCACATCAGTTATGTTTTAAGAGATCATTGATATTAAGAAGAGAGAGGCTAGCTTGTCTTAGAGGTACCAGGTTCCCACATTTTCTTTCAGTGAGCTGATAGGTAGTTTCAAATAACCATCAGTTTATTATCTAGGAATGACAGTACTCATTTCGGTCGTATAAAAAGAATAGTGTACCCTTCTTTCCTAACTCACAAATAAGGGCAAAACCATCTACCTGTGAAATACTACTGCAAAACATTTAGACATTATTGCCTTTTAAGATCTGTTAGTTCATAATTATTAAAGGATGCTTCCAAACTTATCTATGCTCACATCAGCGAACACATGAAATATACTTTCACTCACTCACCCTCTCACATACTGAGCATCTCTTCTGCACCAAGCACTGCCAACACCTAGAAATACAATGCCACATGAGAACACCGTCCTTGCCCTTAAGAAACTTGGCCTAATGAAGGTAACAGACAATTGAATAACCAATTCCAAAGTAGAACGCTACATCTCTGAGAGAGAACTTACAGGGCGCTCTGAGGGCATGAAGCAGGGACTCCTGACCTGGGAAAGTGGTGGAGGTTTCTGAAAGAATGGATGCATAAGCTGAAATCTGAAGGGTTAACAGGAGTTTGGTGGTGGTGGTGGGGAGGTTGTTTCAGAAACTACCAAAAGAGTTTTCTAGGCAAGAGAATAATATAAGCAGAGGTCGAGAAGTGAGAAAGAACTTGGCCTGTTCCAGAAATAGAAAGAAAATCAACGTGGCTCCAGTTTACGCTGGGCAAGGGGGCACCTGACCGGCTGTGGAGGGAAGCAGAGGCAAGCTCACAGGGTCTTTGTAATAAATCGAGGAGTCTGGGCTTAATTCGAAGATCACTAGGAAGCTGTTGAAGAGGTTTCAAACAAGAGTGGTCAGAGAGAAAATCTGTTTCAATCACCTCTTAAATAAATGGTTAAATTAGAAGAGCACTTCTGAATTATGGGAGTCCGAAAACAGTGCCAAATTATGAAGAGGTAGTGTTCTATTATACCATGTGAAATCTAAGAGGGCTTTTAAATAAGTATTTTTGCTTTCAAAACACTATAGGAGACTATTAACTTCATCAAACAGAAGTCCTTGACAACAGTCATTTATTCCAGATGAGCACAACTCAGGAATTATCTCTCTCTTAAGCTTATGATAGAAATAGTAATCCACATCAGAAACTAAAAGTATAAGGCAAAATTTCACTTCATAGCATCCCACATGAGAGAACAAATGTAAAAGTCTCAGCCACATATCAACATCATAGGACAATCTCAGAATTTCCATATTGGAAGGGATGTTAAAGATCATTTGGTCCAACACCTTCATTTTATAGATGAAGACAGCACACAGAGTATTTCTTTGCAAGATCATCAGAAATAGGCAATTATTGAAGACTTGGATTCTTTTTCGAAGTTTTCAGTATGTCACAATGGTAACTGAATTACCACAATAGATGAAAAGTCTAATATTCTGACCCAGACATTTGATTCCCAACATTGTTCCTAAGCCTCCAGGATGGTTCCCAAAGAGCCCACCTTTTAGTGTTCACACCCTGTGTAGGCCCATCTCCTCCCACCTCCCACAAGACCCTGGGTTCCCTCTTGGGCTTGTCCTCCCTCAGAGCCCTCACGCTGGGGGAAGTCAGCTTGCTGTGCCATGAGCAGCTCTGTGGCGAATCCCCAGTCCCCAATCCCGCATGACAAGGATCTGAGGCCTCCTGCCAACCGCCAGTGAGGAATGGGGCCTGCCTGCTGGCCACCGGACTGAACTTGGAGGCAGGTTTCCCGGCCCGGCTGAGCTGTGATCGTAGCCCCAGCTGACAGTCTGGCAAGAAGCTTGTGAGAGACCCTGAGCCAGATTCCTGACCCTCAGAAACCGTGTGAAATAAATATTTGTTTTAAAGTGCTACATTTGGGGGTAATTTGTTAAGCAGTGAGAGATAACTAATAGACACTACACAAAATTATATATTCTTAAACTTAATCTACATTGTCCTTGATATCTAAATAGCAATTCTTTTCTAAATGATAAAAAGAAACCTTCATTTAAAGATACTATCAACGATGTTCTTTAAAAAGACATGATTAAATCATTTACAGAATAGGTAATAGAATATTTAGTAACTCATAGGGCACTGATTCTAATTTAACCTGAGTTCTTGGCAACCAGATAGAGTTAAAATTGAAATTTGGTTGCAAATAGTAATTGCTGCACATTCCCATTTCAATACTTTTTTTGCCTTAAAATCTCAGTAGATAAAAAAATATGAATTTATATTTAAATTAAAACAATCACTTTCTTCATATTTCTAAGTAGCCTTAGTAGGATGTTGAGTAAGGGGGAAACAACCCTCGATCAGTTGATGATGATGATAACATGTAAAATAATAACTTCTCTAATTAAATAAAACCTCCAAAGTTTTATCTTTGGAAGGAAAACCTCCAGGTAGGTAAAAGTAGGAAAAGCAGTTGAAATAACCCTGACCTCTCTTCTAAATTTCATCTGCCCTTTATGCTCTCAGTCCAATTATTCATTCAACATTCCATCAGAAAATGCTTATTGAACCCTTTCCACACACCAGGCACAGGGATACAGTAACCAATTAGATAGGCAAGGCTCCACCCTCATGTACCTTTTTATTTGGGAGCAGAAAAAAGAAATTAAGCGCTTACAATATAATGGTAATCATTAGGGAAGAAGACGGTGCAGAGGAAGCACCTAGTAGGGTACCTATCCCACTACATTGGTGGGGAGGGACCTGAGGGGTAGGGTGGGATGTGGGAGAGAGTCTAGAAAAAGCTTTTTGTAGCTGACATTTAAATTTAATGTTAAGGTGTCAGGAGATATTTCCAGCAAAAAAAGAACTCCCTGTACAAAGGCCTGAAGGTAAGTGAGTTACATTAAGAAACTCAGAAGTTCAGCTTGGGTGCAGCACAGGGGGGACAGGCAGGCAGGCGTGCTGAGAGCCTCAGAGCCCGGCCCAAGAACGGGTACAATTCCGTATGGTGGGTTCCCCTTTAAGAACTGACATGGGGAAGAATTTAAAAACGAACACATCTTTACACTCTGACCGTTTGCATCCTACCTGAGAACACTTATTTATATTCCATGCCCAAAAGGCTAGTCCGGTTTGACAACGATTATGTATGTAGTGGCAAGAACTCTGAGGTTAGAAATATCTGCTTTGAATCTCATCTTGAGAACAACAGTAATGCCAACCTCAGGTTGTATGGAGGTTAGATGAAATAACGTATGCGAAACATCCTACATACATTAGGTGCTTAAAAAACTCTTCCCTTCAGCCAAGTGCAATGGCTCACGCCTGTAATCCTAACACTCTGGGAGGCCCAGGTGGGAGGATCCCTTGGGCTCAGGAGTTCAAGACCAGCCTGAGCAAGAGTGAGACACTGCATCTACTAAAAATAGAAAAATTAACCAGGCATGGTAGTCCACGCCTGTGGTCCCAGCTATGGGAGGCTGAGGCAGAGGATCACTTGAGCCCAGGAGTTTGAGGTTGCAGTGAGCTGTGATGACACCACTACACTTTAGCTGGGGTGACAGATTGAGACTTTGTCTCAAAAAACCCACAAAAAACAAAAAAACCCTCTCAGTTACTTTGTTTCTGAGCCCTCAGCTGGCTTCTGAGCGGAAGGGCATCATGTCACCATCCACCACATGTGACCCCATAACCTGGCAGAGGACAACCCTTCTCTTGGCCATCCCCTACGTCCCTCTCATTCACTTCTAGTCTCTACCCTCTTTCTCAGATAACATTACCTTGGGTTTGCACAACAATCCCTGTCATACAGCAATAAGTGTAGCACTTATAAAACAAGAGTCACCCCCATACATAACTGAGACTTGCCCCATTACATCATCTGTACTTTACATTTTCGTATGTACTTGACCTCACTTATTCCTTCTGATAATATGGTAAGGTTGAGAATCGTAATCACTATTTGGCAGATAAAAGCCCTAGGTTCAGGGAGGTTATATGACTTACCCTGACCTAGGCTTTGAACTTAGCTTCTCATTTTCTAAAGAGTTCTATCAACTCTACAAAGGCTGCCTCCCAGCAAAGGTTACAATGGACACATATTTTAAGGTTTACTTGCAGTTTCTTTTTAACATTGGGAGGAGTAGAGAAACATGGGCTTTTATAAATGCATACCCATTCATCAATAAACAAATATATGCCCTTTCATGCATATTTTTAAGTTCTCTATATGCAAAACTAAAGGGGGTGGTGGTGGTAGGATGTTCTCATAATGATGACTGGCAAAGAACCCTTACCATCACTTCAGTGATAAATACCGCTTTCCATTTGCCTCCTTGCCCAGCTATGCTCATGATAGTAAAAATAAAGCTTCCTATTGCCTTCAGAATAAAAAAACCCTGCCTTCTCTAACTGTGAAAATAAGAACACAGATGAAAAGTTTAATTACTCAAGTAGACTTTAGCTGCTTATTTAAAATGGAATTATTCACTCATGTGATCAGAATAAGATACCTTGTAGGTCACCTGTTCCAAGCCTAGTATTTACCTAGGGTGCTGTCTCCTTTGCAAAGGCATCAACTTCACTTCTGAATAGCTCAAGTTGGGTCCACAAATGAGCCTATTTCTGCCTTCCAAAGTCTTTCCCAACCCCCCACCTTACTTTTGGTGTTTCTCCTCAGGTGATGCACAGATTAACTGTATCAAAATTACCTGGCTACTTATTAACAGGAGATTCCTGGGTCCCAATATTGACCTGAATCATCACCAGTGAAGAGGCAGTAGCTTTTTAGCATCACATTACCCAGCAGATTCATGCTTTGTCAATCACATATTCTGTCTTTCTCACCAACAAGAAAAAAAATGGTTTTGGGTGAGGTCCTCCTTATCTTATACCTAAAAGAACAGGTTTTTAACCTAAGTGGCTGGTAAAAATGCTAAGTCAAACAGTGATTTAGGTTTGACACCTGATGCCCCCTCTTCCAAGCATTCTATACAGTGGGCTTTTACACAATACTGTGTACAACTATTTAGCCAACCAAGAATACTCTTAATTAGAAGCCATTCTACATTTCTGAAACCATGTTGTTCACAAGGATAGCATTTCAAATATTTTGCAGAAATTCTGAAATTATGGCATCTATAGAATCCTCCAATATACTAGCTATTGTAACCCAAACCATGAAGTACATGAAGTTAGTTTGGTACAATTCTTTATATTGATGATTCAAATTCTGTTTCATTCTAAAATGTTAAATAGTTGTGTTTTTCTTGTTTTAAAGGAAAAAATTTGCATATATGAGAAAATATTAGGGAAAAGAATCAACTTTCGCCATCATAAAACTTAGGATAAAATCTTAAACATCTTGTTCACCTTAAACTAGGCAGCCTAGGGCATGACACACTGATAATGTAATTACATAATTACACACACTCCGTGATATAAAGGGATTGACATCTTCACTGGGAGATGTGGGTACAAAAGTTATTTCCTTAGGGTGAGGTATTTGGTTAAAGTCCACATTTGCCAATGTCCTTTCCTGTATAATTTAAGTAACACAGGCAGAAAAGCCGTTTGAAAAACAAATCAACTGGCAAAAATCAGGTCTGAGAGAGGCAAGGAGGATGCAATACTGTTTTAAAAACCCGAAATCCTTGGTCCTCCGAACTGAAACTTATCAGCCCGTGAACAAGGCTGGTACTGCTTATTAGCATAAGACAGACTGGCTTTCGGCTCTGTAGCTGGGGAGAAAGAAATACTGGCTTTGCAAGTGAGCTCCTCCAGTCCAGTGCTATTTGCACATCTCACCTGGGCCTTCCGGTAACAAATATACCACCTTAAGGAGCTGTGTGAGAAAGCAAGAACAATCAATAGGAAAAAAAAAAAATCCTGCCAGCTATAAATCAGCCACGTGGAGCTGCTGCTGCCGCTACAGTAGCCCCAACTTCCTGGTTTGCTTCCTGCAGGAGGCTCGGGGGGCTCAGGGCGGAGGGGGTGAGGCAGGGGGGAGCAGCCGAGCCGCTCCAGGTCCGGAGGGGGCGGCCGGCCGGGTGGGGGGCCCGGAGGGCACAGGCGCTAAGGACAGAGTTACGGTCTGTAATTACAATAAAAGTTTGGGGATCTGGAGGCTTTGAGGAGCTTAGCTGCGGGGCGAGGGCTAGGGCCAGACCTGGGGAAAGTGTAAGTTAGAGCAAGGAGACGGGGCTGCCAAGGGGCTCGCGTGCACGCGGAGGGCCGGGGACTGCGGATCCGCAGGGCAGGTAGAGGGGAGCGAGCTCGGAGGACGGGGCGCGCGGGCCGGCCGAGCTCTGCGGAGGCCGCGCAGGGGAGGGGAGGGGAGGGGAGGGGGCGGCGGGGAGGGGCGGAGGAAGGTTCGGCAGAGGGGAGTTCCGGAGCCGGCGCTGGAAAGGGCAGGCAGCAGAGAGGGCGGCAGCCGGAGAGGCCGGGCGGGGGGAGGAGGCGGAGAGCCGAGGAGGAGGAAGGAGGGAGGGAGCGCTGTGGCGGCGGCTGCGCCGGGCTGTGTGTCTCTCGCCGCCGGAGGAAGATGAGGCTGAAGATCGGGTTCATCTTACGCAGTTTGCTGGTGGTGGGAAGCTTCCTGGGGCTCGTGGTCCTCTGGTCTTCCCTGTCCCCGCGGCCGGACGACCCGAGCCCGCTGAGCAGGATGAGGGTGAGTGACCCGCCCGGCCCCCTCCGGCGGCTGCGACCTACAACTTGTTTTGTTCGCGCGCGCGAGTATCGGGAGCCCGGGCGGCGGGGTCGCGGCTCGGCTTGGGCGCTGCTCCGCAGGTGGTGCGGGCGCGGCGCGGGCGAGGGGGCGCCGAGCCCCGCGCTCCGGTCCCGCTGGGCGCCGCCGGCCCGCCCCCTCGCCGCCCCTTCCTCCCGCTCCTCCCCGCCCCGGCCCCGCCGCCGACACCCGCGCTGCGGCGGCTGGGCGGCCGCTCTCTTGCCGGGACCGCGGGCGAGGCGGGCGGAGGGCCGGGCCCGGGGATCCCGGCCGAGCAGCGCCCGACTCCGTGCTGCGGGACCGCCGCTTTCGCGGCCGGGGGCCGCGGGGTTGGTCCAGGCTGCGGCCTGTGGCGCGTGCAGGCCTGAAGAAGGCGAGATGCCGCTGCCGCCACCGCGGGGTCGGTGGGCCTGGCCCTCGGTCCAGCCTTCCCTCCCGCCACCGCCCGTCCGGGGGCGTTCGCAGCCGGGGCTCCCCCGGCCCGCCCGCCGGGGAGTGGGAGGGCGATGGCGCCCCGCCTCCAGCTCCTGGAGAGCGCCGCCTCCCCTCCGCCCGGTGGCCGGGAGACGGGGCGCGAGGTGCGGCCGAGGCCTCGCGCTCACCGGCCGTCCCCCCGCTCCGCGGACAGGCAGGGCGGTTGGCGGGCGATGGCGGAGGGGCGTCCGTGGCCGGGGGGCTGCGCCCCGGCACCCCGCACCTGGGAAAGCCCCTTCGCCGGCGGCGCTCGGCACTGTCTGGGGGTCGGGACCCAGTTCCTCCTCCCGGGCTGCGGCGGGGCTGCTCGGGCCGGAAAACTAACTTGAGCCGGCGCTCGGCCACCCCGCGCCCGCTGCCTGCCCGCTCGCTCGGGCCCGCGCCCCCGGCTCCGCTGGGACGCATCAGTCTGCCGCTCGCGGCGCGCGTGTCAGCTCTGACACTCCCTGGCTCCGGAGGGTTTAGTCAGGCGCCTCGGAACATTAGTTACCGGAGCCGCGCAGCACAGCGAGGGGCCGCGGCGACCGCGGCTTCGGTGACCCGGCAGTTAGCAGCGCGCACCCGCCTCGCCCCAGCCTGACCTGCTCCCGCTCCGTCCTCACCTGGAGCCTGGGCTGCCCCTGGGCCGGGGAGGGCGCGAGGGCTCAGGACCCCAAAGGCGACGGGCGGGGGGGAGTCGCCGTCTGCTGCAAAGTGCCTTTTTGCAAATACAAATAGGATCGGCACTGCATCTGTGTAATCTTTATTAACTTTCCTTCTGCACAGTTAACATCAGGAAGTTGGGTGAAAAGGCTTGTGACGTCTTTTCAAGAGAATCTCAGGAGGAGATTTTTTTTTTTAATCAGCTCTTGCCTATATCATGAGATTAGATTTAATGTGTATATTTTAATATTTAGAGTCTTCACTGCAGTGGAATCCCTTTGTAGTATCTGGGATGGATTCCCATCTAAGTCATCTAAATTGACGATAATAAAAAGTATCAAATTTTCCTTTTCAGTGTGTTCTCAGTTCCACTGGAGTGATAGTGACCTTTTCTTGTGATTTTGCTCGTAAAATGATTTATTGACAAAGAATAACTGAATATTGCAGTTGTCTGAGAATATTTGTTTTACGTCATCAAATGCCCTTTTACATAGAGCTAGAAATGTTAACCCCCCATTTTCTGGTAGAGAAATCGAGGAAAAACTGACAAGGCTAGCCACGTTCAGAACGTCCTGCAGTTCACATGGTCAGGCTTTTCAAGAGGTGGTGGAACATCATCACTTTCCAACTCTTGAAACATTTTATTAGTGCAGATACAGGGTAAACCGTAATGTCCATTTAATAACTCTAGGGTGATGGTGCAGAAGGTGGTGGTATGTTGATTTTTGGTCCGATATATTTGATAAAGCTTGTTGGTGGATCCAGTATAGTTTCTATTACTTGTCAAAGACAGAAGCTAGATGGTAAAGACTTTCCAACTTATTTAACATTAAAAAGAATGTTTGGGTATCAGGAGAGCAAGGCCTTTTTATTGGTTTCCCAGGCAAATAGTAATCTAAGCAATTTACGGTTTAGTTTACGAGTAATAAGAGTGTAAATAAGAGACTATTGCCTCACTTCAATAGAAACTAACCTGAGAACTTTTGAGATATAGCACTGGAAGAACATCTTCTTTAGAGAGGATTCTGATCAAGTACTGAGATTCTGACTCCTCTGAGTTTCTCCTCCCCTTTGCGGTTCTTTTTTTCTTTCGAGATGTGTTTTGCTCTGTTGCCCAGGTTGGTGAACGGTGGTGTGATCATAGCTCACTGTAGCCTTGAACTCCTGGGCTCAAGTGATCCTCCTTCCTCAGCCTTCTGAGTAGTTGGCTAATTTTTATTTATTTATTTAGAGATGGAATCTTCTTATGTTGCCCAGGCTGGTCTCCAAGTCCTGGCTTCAAGCAATCCTCCTGCCTCAGACTCCCAAGTAGGGTTCTTTTACCTTGATTGTGATTGCAGACACTTCCACCCATTCATTGTGAGTGCCCTGCTTCTCTTTAAAGCTCATCCACACATGGACTTCTTTGGATCCTTTTAAATGGCTGGAGACAGGTTAGAACAATCCAGTTTGCCAAATATGGGTTCTGCCTCTACTCCAGCAAGCTTATGCTTGTGTCTCTGTCCTCCCTATGCCACTTTTTGCTTTGTCTTATCCATATTGCAGATACTAAAGTCTGTTACAACTTGGTCCTTCCTTACCTGGACGATTTCCTTGCTTTAGATCTGCCCACCTTTGGAGTCAAGACAGGAGAAATCTCCTTCTTGTCTCTGGGCCTCTTGCCCTTTCTCTGAGATGGATGATATGAAAAATCACCTTATTCCAATCATTCTGTTATGTACTTTTTTTATTAATTTGCTCAAACATTTTTGAGTGCTTACTATGTGCCAAGCACAGTGTAGGTTGTTAAGGAAACACTTCATGCTCTTAACCTCCTGGATCTTGCAGTCTAGTGTGAAAAACACACATTAATCAAACCTCCACAAGAGCGGTAGAATGATGCTACGAAGGTAAGTATGGGACTTACAGACCCTGCTAAGGTTTAGGTCTTGAGAGCAGTGAGGAGCCATTGAAGGATTTTAAGTAGGAGAGAGACTTGATCAGATTTCGGTTTGAAAAGATCACTCTGGTTGCCTGCAGGAAGTATATGCTTGTCTGTAAAGCAGATAGGAGGAGTCCTGTTGGCAGTTACAATAAATAGTTCATGTGGGACATGACATTGCTTGGGTTGGCAGGGTCATAGTAGAGAAGGGAAAGCATAAATTGATTCAAGAGCTATTAAAGACGGAAAGGCATCAAGATTTGGTGATTGGATGAGGTAGTGAAGGTGTCGGGAGGCTGAGGATGATAGACTATTGGTTATATTATAGAAAGTTCTGAAGACAAATGTACACCTTTTTTTTTTTTTTTTTTTTTATGGAGATAAGGTCTTGCTCTGTCACCCAGGCTGCAGTGCAGTGGTGTGAACGTAGCTCACTGTAGCCTCAAACTCCCAGGCTCAAGCCATCCTCCTGCCTCAGCCTCTCAAGTAGCTAGGACTATAAACACACACAACCATGCCTGGCTAATTTTCATACACACTCTTATATTGTTTTTTTTGGTTATGAGAAGGCCTTTTTAGCCTTTGTCCCCTGGATATTTTAAGGTCAGCATTTATTAAGACCATCTGTTTAATCTTACAAAGTACAAAAGTTCCTTTAATTAAATAAATTGTATTAATAGTATGTTTCATACAGACACCATTTATCCCAGGTTTTAGCCCTGAGTGAATGTTTCAAGTTGAATCATAAACCTCTGAAAATAAAGGTTTATAATGGAAATGTTGGCAGATCTTTGGCTTCAGTGGTTCTATTAAGACACTCAGTACTGTGAGACACTGTGTGTAAAGTGATGGTTCTCTGTATGTGCAAATGCTACTTTAGTCAAACCATTAGTGCCACTTAGGTTAGGGCATATATAGTAGGAACTAATTCAGGAACTATCCTAGGCCACCAGGTTTTATGTGACAGGTTTGAAAGGAATCTAGCTTAAACGAGGACTGTGGCTGGATTGCTTACTGTGTATGTGCACAGTCAAGTTCCACCTTCCCAGAGCCATTGTATCTCAGTGATGATCTGTTGTAACCTGAAAATTCTGCCCTTGACCATAAGATTTTATTTCGAATGGAAGCTCCATTTATGCTATTAGGGATGGAGCTATCACTTAGTGAAAGTGTGTTGTCCTCAGTGGTCACTGTTCTGTTTCCCAGGCTACATGCCTCAGGATTGGGTTTTGTTTTCTTAGCTGTTCTCAATCTCCCATCCTCCCCTACCCCACACACACAATACAAACAAAACAAAACAAAAATCCAACATTACCAAATCTAAGAAATCTGGGGTTTATAGACCTCCTGAAATTAATGCAGACTTTTATGTACATGTGTATTTTTTTCTAGGTTGAGAATCAGAAGCTTTCATGTTTCCTAAAGTTTCCTGTAAACCAAACAAGGCCTCAAACCACTGACTCTGAGCTCTTTGGAGGCAGGGTTCATGTTTCCAGTTCTCTGACTACTCCCCCCATCTCTCCTGGTGCTGAGTTTACGGAAGGCACATATTAAATTTTTGTCAAGTAAAATAAGGTACACCCATTTGTCTGCCCCATAGGTCTGGACACTCTGGAAATGTTTGAATTCTGAGGAATTACTGTATTCGTCAATTCCGTGGCAGTGCTTCCCGTCTGGTGGTCTTAATCCAGTGACAATATAAGAAGATAATGAGAACTATCATGAGGATATGTTTTGTTAATAATCAAACTAGTAGGTGGAGAAGGTTTATGATAGCCTTTTGGGGAGTGCACATTAGTAAAGAGAGAATGAAAACTGTTGAATAGCAGAGGAAATTGGGTCATTATTTTGTGATTTAGGCTGGCTGCACAGAACAGGAGAGATGATGAGGGATACATCTTATACAGAAATTTGGGTTTCTGTGTAACCTGCATTAGATCAGTCAATAGTAACTTGGAGAAAGAGGGAGAGAGAAAATAATGCATCATGAATGAAAAGTAAAATTCTGAGCTTGAGCCATTTGTAAACAGAATGTGTGTAAATTCTGACTTCAGCATTTATAGAAAAAAGAGTTGGTCAGCAAGATTTGAGTAGCTATTGAATGCAGGAAAATGATTGTGATTACTCAAATTTAAACTAGATAATTGTTCATATTTTGAATTCTTACTCTCATTCCTGAAGAATGAATGTACAATTTGATAAGTAGCTAAATTAAGGTTTTCAAATTTCTAGAATACAGTACAGAAGCTATGAAAGGAATGATTTTTTTAGTTATTTTGTATAAGGTGGAAGAGGGGCAGGGATGAGAAGGTGGAATATATATTAACAATGTGGACAGAATTCTTTGTAGGAATTGGGAGATATATTTATAAGCATGACACTCATTCACTTAACAGATATTTCAAACATTTCTGTGTTTACTAAGTGCCATCCATCCCTGTAGGCACTGGAGATAGGTACTGTGCAGGAGGTCAAAAGTTTTGACATAGTAAAGATGTTTTTCAGGTCTTGACCTAAATAGGTACACGGTAGCTGCTGTGTCCATAACCATAGTAATTTTCTTTTGATATATCTTCTCTTGATATATCAAGTCAGGCCTTTTTCTAACAACTCCCTACCCCAACCTTCCATTTGCTCAGAATAATGAGTTGAGAGCTTTCTTCCCACAAGGCACTGGGCTGGGTGCTAGGGATGGAAAGGTGTCAAGGACGTAGACTCTGATCTCTTGAGCGATCAAGCTGTGTGAATATGTAACAGTCACGGAAAGGAGGTTCTTACAGAGCTGTCGGAGGTCCGTGTTCAGAGGGAAAAGACCAGAGCGTGGCGTTTGGCTGGACCTGGAATGTCAGTGGGATTTGGCCATGTAGAGATGCAGGGAAGAACGTTCTAGACTACGGGAGTGTGGTGAGACCAGAAAGAAGTCCGGTTTTACGGGAGAAAAGTGGTGGAATTTAAGATTGGAAAAAAAGTAAGTTTGGGCCACATCGTGAAGGGAATTAAATGGTAGGCTAAGGAATTGGATTGGAGTTTTATTAATTCAGTGGTTAGAGAAGCTTTCTGGAGGCTTTGAAGTGGGATTGAGGGAGTGGTGACATTCGTTTACTCAACTCTTGAGTCAGTCATCACTCAACAAATATTCAAATATTTATGGAGCCTCTTCTAAGTGCCTGTCATTGCTGTAGGTATCAGGGATGCCATGGAGTAGTAAACAATAATAACAACAATAGCTTACGTGTACTGAATACTTCCTCTGGGCAGAGGAGTACTCTCTGGGTGTATGTTTCTGAATTGTAACAACAACCGTCTAACGCAAGTCTGATCTAATCTCTGCTCCATAGATGAGGCCACTGTGGTACAGAGACGTGAACTCTTTGTCCAAGGTAATTCACTTAGGAAGTGGTCAGGATTCAGTCTCAGGTGCCCTAACTTCAGAGCTGTGCTCTCTCACCTTACACTCAAGTTTTAACAACACAGACAAGTTCGTGTGGACTACGTCGAAAGATGGATGTGTAGACACCAGCAGTATAACATAAGAGAAATACTGAAGACAATACAGATGGTCCCTGACTTAGGATGGTTCAACTTAGAATTTTTTGGCTTAGGGTACGTTCATCAGGAGTCAAGGAGCATCTCAACTTAAGGTGGTACAACTTACATCTTCAACTTTTGCGATGGGTTTATCTGCATGTAATTCTATCGTAAGCTGAGGAGCAGCCGTACAGGATAGTATGAAAGAGAATGGGGCGGAGGGGACCACTCAGGGAAGGTCAGTGAAGGTGAATGAGTATAAGCCTGTCATGCAAATCTAAGGGAAGAGCATTCCAGGCAGAAGGAACAGGAAGTGCAAAATCCCTGAGGTTGGAATGAGGCTGGAGTGTTTGAGAAACAGAAGACCAGTATGGCTAGAGCATGTTCAGTTTGCAGGGACTACAGTACTTGATGAGCTCGAAGATGTAGTCAGGACTTAGATGATGGGAGTATGGTCCTTGTGGTCTGTTATTAGGGTGATTATTTATTTTAGTTTACATTCATTATCCTTTAGTTATTATTATCCTTTTACTCTCAAAAGTGTTCTGGGTTGGATGTTAAATAATATGGTCATCTCACTTAATACGCATGGTCCTAGATAAACAAAATGAGTAATAGCCTTTTTCAGCCACAGGTTTGTGGGCCAGACACACAGATAAACAATTGCAGTGGGTAAGACAAGAACTGTATTTTAAGTCCACTGGGTCCTGTGGGATCACAGAGTGGCATCTAGTCTACGGAGCTGGTGCTGTCAAAGAGCTTGTCTTAGAAAAGGATGTGTTGGAGAGATGAGGGCGTGAGGACAGAGAAAACTGCAGAAGCGTGGAAGATTGTGGCCAGTCCTGGGGCCTGCGTGGCTGGAAGATTGGGTTGGGAAGGGGAGGAATGGAAGAGAGGACCCCAAAGGTACAAGCTGAGCCACGAAAAACTCTGAATGATGTGAAAAGTCAGAGCCAGGCTAAAAGGAATAATCTGGAGACAGAGTGCAGGCTGTATTTCAGTGAGGAGAGAATTGTCTCTGTAGGATATAATGAGACCTAAACTAGGAGAGGGACGTAGAAACTGAATACAGAGAAGGAGAGATTATAGAAGTAAGTTGCCCAGTGGGAGGGAGAATCATGCCTGATGGAATGGGGAAGGAACATCACTGTCTCAGGCAATGGTCCTCAAACTTTTGCAGGCATCAGAATCACTAGAGAGAGTGTTAAAACACAGATTTTAAAAAAATTTGGTTTGGGCGTATAGCATTTTATAGAACACAGGTAAGTCAAACGAAGGTGTCTAACAAGTAGGTAGAGGTCAGAATAGAAATCAGAAATGGATGCAAAGAGTGCAGAGCATTGGCAGGAGCACGATATCTGAAGCTCAGGGAGTAGGTTGGTACATTAAGGGAGCATGTGTGGATGAGGAGAAAAATGTGGGTAGAGAAAACCGTGGAAAATACCTTCTTTAAGGTACCAGGAGGAGGAGACATGAGTTAATGCATAGGCATTAAGAAGTAAAATGATTTAGAGAATGTTGACCTATAGAAAACATGGACAAAAATAATTTAAGGGCAGGACCATCAAAAAATATTTGAGAAAGAACTAATTAGAATTAAGGATAGAGCAAGTGGCTGCGGAAGTGTTACCTGTCTACTGAACTAACCAGGTGTACCTGGTCTAGAGAGGGACTACAGTAGCGTCTGCATTGGCATCTCCGTTAATATTATGGCCCAGAAAAACTGGCTCAGATGATAAAGAAGTTAAGGTGGTGAACAGTTATCTTCACTCTGTGAAAAATACAAATAGAAGAGAAAGAGTTTTATTAGAGAACCATAACTATCAAAGAGGAACTTAACTCATTTTTGGTTATATTTGTGCTACCATAATTAGGTACCTCTCCCCCTCTCCCTCCCCACCACTGTTGTCTGTGAGACACATATGTATGTATATTTCAAATTGAACCCTAATCATGTGTTTGTGATAATATATGATACTATATATGCTAGATATTATAATATGTTTATAATACATATCAGGCATTTTTGTGCACTTTTGGTCTGAAATCCAGTGATTTCTAAAGCTGCAAATGGAGAAACAGCTTAATATTTGAAGTTGGAAAAGAAATTTTATCCTGAGAATATTAGGCAATTTTTAGTTTTTAATACATTAATTTAGCTGATGTGTATTTAAAGAAAAAACAGAATATCGAAACTGTATGCTCAGCATTTCAGTTATCTTAGTTTTTAAAAACGAGGTTTACCATTTAATTCTAGTTCAGCCCTGTGATCCTGAAAGCAACACGAACACAGCTTGAGCTGCAGTTACTCAGGGCTTGAGTCTTTCTGGAGAGGAAGAACTAACTTTCAGTTGCTTTGTTTGCTAAGAATCCTTAATATTTCAAGATGAGAAATGTTCTCATTTCTGGGCCATTACAAATGCCCTTCTGGGCTCTCCAGCCTGTGTAGCATTTCCCAGCTTTGCGCCTGAGAAGCATTTAAACATGCTGATAGGGAGACCTGATTCAGTCCACTGAATGCAAGAACTGGTGCACTGAAACTTGAGGAAAAAATTAACTTTACATTATCTAATTAGGTTTATAGAATTGCTACAGAGCAGCCTGGTTTCCCAAATCTAGAAGGTACAATTAACTGCAGTATTCTGTCAATACCAACTAGTCTGCTAATAGGCTTCTAAGCAAAGCAATTGGAATTTGTTCTTACCAAGAATATTTTAAACTGGATGAATTAAAATTAAGTCACACACTATTGGGAGCCATTCTGTATGAGAATAAAATAGATGACCTAATCCTTCTTTTTCATCTTTAATTTTTATTGATTCCCAGGGTTTAGGAATACATTTGGGCCTCAAGAGGTATGCTGCTGTTTTTAGTGGTCAACTTACATGCTTAATGATCATCTGGCTTAAGGGTGATTTGGCATTTGTAGTTCTAAACTTTATGAAATTATTTTATGTGCTTTAGTGCTTAAGTATTGAGTTAGTTACTGTGAAAATTATGTATTCACTGTTAATGTGTGCACCTTGTAAAAAACGTTAGTATTAAAGAATATGTCTTAAATAGGCATTAACTAAGAAACTCCCAAAACTTTTTGTGGGGGAGGATCACTTTTAAGAGGAGGTGGGTGTGTCCGCATTTCTATTTATCAAAATGTTTATAATTTTCCTTTGACTTCTGATTTTCCTTTTAATAAAAACACCAAAGGAAAAAAGGCTGATAAGATACTCTCTTTAAGGTGAGCAAGGTTTGCAGGTAGCCTATACAATTGTGCAAATGCCTAACTCCTCCAGCTGGAACCCTTGATTTCAAAACCAACCCATTGAAACAATAAGATATAATTGTACATTGCAAAAGTGAAGTCCCTATGTCTTGATGCTTGAAGTGCTCTAGAGGTTCTTTACTTGTCAGCATGTACTGTTGCACCTTTAAATTTTTATTCTGTTGAATTTGAAGTGAATATTTTATATTCATTTTTATTAACATCTATTATTGCAAAAATAGTTCCCTTATAGCCCTAATGTAAAACAAAACTGTGAATATACTTAAGTGAATAATGCAAGTGTCACTTTGCCAGAATATATTAAAGATACCTGGGTAAAGATGTTCAAGTATAGAAAATGGGAAGGGAGGAGTGTGGTAGGGAGATTCCCATTCTATTTAGTAATTGTATAAACATTTCAGAAATGATTCAGGAACAACCTAGTGAGGTTAAATCAATTAAGATATTTTATTTGCTTGATTATTTAATATTGTTAAGAAAAATACGTTTTCATGAGGGAAATTATTTGCCTAGAAAAATTTACCATGCACTATATTGTACCGTATATTAGAGTTCTTTGTCAGTAACAACGCTGTACATATGAAATCAAAGGTATGCTTTGCATAGCCGTTTCAAAACTTGTCTTAGCCATTTTCTAAAATATTTATTTTATTAAGTATAGGGTTTTTTATTTTATTTATTTATTTATTTTTCATTTCTTGCTTAGTTTGATGAAATAGGTATAGGTTTTAATTATGCTTACTTGGGATGACTTAAATTCTTACCCTTCCCCTGCAAATTTTTCTTGTGGCAATTTAGTATTTTGCCATGCAATTCTTTTTAGGCAATTTGATCTTTATGTTCCTTAAAACTTAACTAATCTAACAGATTTCATCTTTTAACCTTTAATATGGCAACGTGTGCCACCTAAGTCTCAGTATTTGTTACTCTTACAATCTGTTTGTAGGGTTTTACATCTTCCTTTTGAAAGGGAGTATTTAAAACCCCCTCTTCAAAGGTCTGGTAATTCTTGCCGGAATGATTTAAAATGAATGAAAAAATCCATTAGATTTTTGGCAAATAAGCTCTCAATTATGATACAGAATAAATGACTACGAAGTGCTTTTTAGAGTAAGGGAATAGAAATGACTGAAATCTTATTACTTTATACATGCATATTTTTCTACTGTGGTAGATGTTTAGTTTTTAAACCAAAAGATCGTTGTCAAGATTGGAAAGTTTGATCACTTAACATATATAATTATGTTTTCACATTGCTAGATTGAGGAAATACAGGCCTGCAGTTTCATTAACTGTTGCTCCTGTGTAATGGCCTCAGAGGAAATTCTAAGTTCAGTATTTATCAAAGAAGGTCGGAGGAGAATGTTACATTTTGGTGATCAATTGAAATACTTTTAGCAAACAATTTTGTAAAATTCTCTATTCTAAAAATGTACTAGCAGAGGATGATTTCCAAATACCTTAATATTTTAAAGAAATTCATTTTCTGTATGAAATTAGGATAACTCTTACTTCTCCTCTTGTAGCTAACATTCAGACTCTAAATCACGGCACATACAACACTTGTTTTTAAAATAAATGGAGGGTATGTGAAAGCGCTTTTGTTAACTTTGAAAATTTTATAGAGTGGTATCAACCTACAAACATAATACAGCCTAAAATACCGTTCCTTTTCCCAGGTCCTGCTGTTTTCTTAGCTTGAGATAGGAGCTGCTGGCCATCTGTCAAGATACATATGCACTACCTAGTCACTCTCAGATTATTTCTCACAATGTTCTATTTGAAAATCTGAGGAAGGTTTTGGTGAATGTGACTTATTTCACTTTCCATTAATTACTGCTGCAGGAAGAGTGCCAGCCACTCATCTCACCAGCCTATACCTCTGACTACAGTGCAGCAAATCGTGGCCTGAGTATCATAAATAGCCTCACAGTGGGACAGTCATGTTTCTCAAGAGGCAGTTATCATCTTTGACCGGAGGGAAAAGTAAATGTTAAAATCTTTGTTGTACTTTGGCAAAAATCACTTCCTAAAGATAAAGGAAATGGCTTGAGACGTTCTGATTTGCATCTGCTTCTTTAGCTTTAGTGGCAGGTACTTGGGTTTAAAAGTAAACATGTCTTATGTAATGATTTAAGATTTAGAAGGGCTGATAAAATGCAGAAAGAGTAAAAGGAAGTTGTTGTAAGTGACAACTAAGGAATAGATGATTTTTCAAAATATAGAAAATCAGAAAATTTAAGGTAATAGCAAAAGTAATATATATTCAGTATTTTTGTTTTTTAGTGAATTGAGATACTTTTCCTACCATTCCTTAATTCTTTGTGAAAGTAACTACAATCTGTTTAGCTGTTTTCTTCTCCCTTGAGAAAGAAGATTCCTTTTTCTGATTATGAGGCCTGGCATTTGTTGAGTGGTTGGTCGGTTGGCCAGTTTCTTTGGGTCCCAGGGACTGCTTAAATGTGAGACTGATTCCTTTAAGATTAAAAATGTCAGTTGTTTGGGAGGCTGAGGCAGGAGGATCACTTGAGCCCAGGAGTTTGAGGTTGCAGTGAGCTATGATGACGCCAATGCACTCTAGCCCTGGCAATAGAGCGAGATTGTCTTAAAAAAGAAAAAAAGTCAGTTGTATGTTTTATCGACTACAAGGTAGCTGGGAAAACCAAGGCTGCCATTCGGGCACACGGCGTGTTGCCTCTGAATGATGAGGCTAGGAGGTTACTCATAATTCTCATACAAACACACAGAGAAGCTGCTTTTTCTGAAAATACTGATTCTTTTTAATTACAGATAACCGAACCTTATAGCTCTTGTGATGAGCCAGTGCTAATGAGGAAATAAAATTTCATTTCTAAAATTAGAGATAATGAACCTTTAAAAAAAATTTGTGCTCTGTGTAATCTCTCTGTGCACCCCCTCCCCACGACTCCTCTCACACGCCTCACTTTTTGTTTTTTTAAAAAGCTGCTTTGAGAGGCTGTTGCATCCTGCGAAATGCCACAGATCTTGAGAGGGATGAATAATGAAAGTTAAAGACCCGGGTGATTGACGAGGAATGGGGGGAAGATGAGGCTTTCGGTTTTCTGGCATAAGACTCCTTTCTGTCAGAGGACTGCAGATTTTCCTGGGTTGTCATGGGCTTAATTTAAAACTGCCTCATATATGCAGTGATGAAAATCAAATTTAAATTACTAAGTGGAACATCTTCTCGATAATGTTAAGAAAAACTGTTTTAGAACAGTGGTGTTGATACTTTGAATTATTAATATTCTGCAAGTTTAATGCTGATGTCTCAATCTACTTCTCTCCATGCCCGCTCCCTCTCTTCAGCTGATTGTAAGCATTGGGCCGCTCGTCACAGTTTTAGGCAATGACTATTTTCAAGTGGTAAAAAATGATCAGAAAATATAGAGTGCCTTATTAAGTGAAGCTTCTGATTTATTTCTAGTGCTTTACATTTAGCTATATATTTGATTTACTTACTGCATAGATCCGTGTGCCAGTACTAACATTAATGTGTCCTTATTTAGGATTTCACATGCGAACGTTTAAAAACATTGGTAATAGATGACTGACACTCAAGAGTGAAAAAACAGAAAGCACCACACTTTAACTGTTTTATGGTGGAGCAAATGCATGAGAAATTTGCTGTTGCACTTTGCTTATTATCTGTCAGAAATCACCTTTGTGATTTCTGCCTTGTTCAGAGAAGACAGATTGGCTGCATCCTCCATCACTCTGTGAAGTGTGCGCTGGTTAAACGTGTGTAAAGAGTGAATGGTGCACTGGCACCTGGAACTTGAAAGGACAGTGTTTCTTAGATGCTTAACTTACCACTGGAGTGAAGAAGATTAATAAATCTAAAAAAAAAGGTGGAAAAATTCACTTTGGGAGAGGAAGTTAGTATAATTCAGGATTTTGATTACTGCAATTACTTCATTAAGAGAAATTTCCTGATCTTATAAGAATAAAGATACTGCATTACTATGATTTTATAATACTGCTCCAGTGCTTCCTATCCCAGGCAGTGTAATGAATTAAAATGTGTTGGATATTTAGCACAAGCAAAAGGAACCTACAGCTCAGGAACACTAAATTTAGAATTTTGTATTGTGGTTAGTTACCAGGAAGTAGTGGGGATGAAATCTGTGCTGCTGGGAAAGTTTTTTATTTCCTTATATAATAGGCCTCAGAGCCTACCCATCTTCTGCTGTTGCCGTTGTGTGAACCGTGCTCTTAGTGAAGTAAGAGACACAAGGACTATTTAGGTTCAAGAGCTTCAGCGGATCTCATGGTTTTGGGATAAGCTGATATTCTAGCGGTATTTTCTTGTCACTATCTTATTGGGATTTGAAAATCCCAAATATGTACATAATTTATTCAAAAGATTGCTAGGGAAGTTACATTCCACTTCATTATAATATTGCTTCCTAGAGCCTGGGCGTAGGGCAGGGAGAATGAGCTTTAAGATGCAGGAAGAAGATAAGCACAGGCCAGCTAAAGGGACTAGAGACTTTGCTATATAGTTCAAGGTCATGGGTTAGGCCAGGCATTTGTATTGGGGTTGAGGAGTAGGAAGAAGGTGAAAGTCTAAACCACATACATGTTTTTTCTTTTTTAAAAAATATAATCAGGCCAATAACCATGAATATTAATCCCCATGAACACTAAATATTCTGGAGAAATTATATGAATGTTTAATTTTCCTTACTGTGTAATATGTAGCTCCCGAGGACAAGGTGGAAGCTCGAAGATTAAAAATAAAAGCTAACATCATTAAATGGTAAAAGTACACATGTCTCTGATGTGGGTTAAAATCCTGGTGCAGTGACTGTCAATAGCTTTAGTGAGCTTGGCCTAATCACTGACTTTCTCCAAACTTCCTTTTTCTTATCTGTAAAGTAGACATAAAACCAACTTCATGGCAATGTTCTTTTGCTTTCATTAGGTAAGTTTTCAAGCTTCTAGGACAGGGTTTAACTTTCAGTTTTACACATCCTGTTTTTCCTTTCTTCTTTCTCTTCCTTCTTGGATAAGCATAATAATTTGTATATAGTTTCAAGGGTACTTAGCAGAGTGAAAATACTTCTGCAAATTTGTTATGAATTCATTATTTTGAATTACAAGTGAAAAGGGCTGAGTATTGTCTTTTATCCTGGACTTTTAAACTTTTGACTTAAAAGTTATGTCACAGTGTTCTAAAATGGGAAAAGAGGAAAATATTACCATTTATTTACTTTTAAAATACATTTACATTGAGAAAGAAAGAATGTGTGTTCATTGTAGAAAACATAAAGTGAAAGTAAGAAACTAAAAATTACCTATAATCCATCTTACCCAAAGATAATTATCATTAGTTATTTAGTGTATTCGTTGCCCAAATTTAAATACTATATGTAAACATAGATCATGGTATATATACATACTACTTTGTGGATTGCCCTTTTAACTTCACTGTAGAAATATTTTAATTGTTTTTGGGTTACATAACTATTTTATAAGCTAATCTCATTTTACTAACTGGTCGTTTTAACATTGAGATAGTTTAAGGAAAGAGGACATTAGAAAAAAAATACCTGCATACTGGGAATTACAGATCCGAAATTGTCATGTATACCACATTTGCAAAATTTTTTTAACCTACTCTTGGAAAAAAGCTCAGGCAGGATTCTGAGTTATATAAGATGGTTTATAAGATTTGCTGCTTAAACTTTGAGTGCTTTCTGTCTAAACCAACAATCAAATGAAGAAAACTATTTTATGGGAAGAAGAGCAACTATTTTATGGGAGTTACCTGTTTCTCTATCTCTTTCTTATTCTTCACCCCAACATAAACCTCAATATAATTTTGAGCTGTGGTTGCTTAATACTCTAAAAGCTTTTAAACGTCTGCCTAGTGAGTTAGATACTGCCATGGGTTAATTATGAGGTTTAGTAAATACATTGTTTTCTGAATTTACTTATTAGTCTTAGTCCTGTTGTCTCTGCTGTGAAGAATGCTTTCTCTTTTCTTTCTGCTGATTCCACTCAGCCACTTGAGGATTTTCGCAAACATTTTTCCCCATGTTACGAATATTTAAAGATTAAAGTGAGGTCCTTTTAGTCACTGCGTAGCTGGACTACACCTATTTCGTGCTGCAGTGATAGGGCTCTTCTTTTCTATGTGCTTGAATCCTATTTTAAATACATGTGTTTATTTACATTTGTACGTAGTAATGCAACAGATCAGCACAGTCACTCCCCAGCCAGGAGGAGAGCCAGACTCTAGTCTGGAAATGGATGGAGCATCACACAGTAATAAGTAACTTTCATTGACTCTTACTGTGCCCTGTGCTAGGCATGCTTACACTCTCCGTTTAACCTTCTGACATTTTATAGATGATGAAATTTGTGGCTTAGAGAAGTTAACTGCCTTGCCCAAGTTCACCTGGCCATGTAGGTAATGGAACCAGAGTTCAAACCCAGGCTGACTGCAGAGCCCGCCCTCTCAGGTGGGATTCGGTACCACCGGGTAACCCTTTCTGAACTGCGTTCTGGGAACCAACATGTATTAGCAGGCATTACTTTAAAAAGGGGTTTTGGGCCAATAAACTTAAGAAATATTGCATATTGTATCACCCCCTTAAAGATTCAGCACACATTGGTATGTTAAAAGTCCTGAAAAGTCCTACAGAAAAGGAGCTTTTAGCATTTTGGCACATCTTTTATAAACTGACCTGGTCACTGATCCACTTTTTAAAAAACATCTATTGTTCTTTAAAGAACTTTAGCGTCCTGATAGAACAGTTTGCTGATAGCTGAATCAAAGTCGTGAGTTACCTGGGTGATATTATTGGCCAGTGCTCTGTGAACAGATGTACTTGTCTCCAGGGGAGGAATCTACCTGCCTGGGCTTGCTGAATTGTGCCTCGAGGCCTTCGTTACATGTTCGTGTGTGACGTGGCATCATCCAACTGTCTAAATCTTACCATCTTTCAAGATCAGTTCCGGCTCTACCTGTTCTCTGCAGCTTCCCCTGACTACTGTAGTCCACACTGATGTATCTGATCTCAGAAACGCTCCTCATGTTGGTACATGATTATAACTGACTGTAATCTTCTTTAGCATGTGACTGTTTCCCAGTTGGTCCCTAAACTCCTTGAGGGCAGGCATACCCTGCTACTCCCTTGGTTCCTTGCTGATTGGCCCCTGGTCCAGGTGCTCTACTGGCTTTTGCGCATTTAACAAATACTCATCATCTCCCTGGTCATGAGTCCCACTGAGACCTGCAGTTCATTCTTAATCCTCAAACTTGAGCTGCTCATGTAATCATCTTACACTGGTCTCAGCAGGTGTGCTCCCTGTGTTGCTTTCCATTCGAACACAACTCACCGATCTGGCCCTGTTACTCATCAAAAGTGATTTCAGTTCTGTTGTAGGTTCTTATATACAGTGTATTTCACAATTACAGAAAAATTCTACTCATCAGTTAAGATAGATTTCCTTAGAAAACTCCTGCTTGCCAGTGACTTCTGTCTTGCTATATTGCCACAGCAGTGTGATGAATCTGCTAAGTATCTGTATTTAGGAATTTCTTTTATACAGGGAACCCCAACATAAGTGATTCCTCGACTTTGGTTGTGAGTCACATGGTTTTAAGTATAAACCATATTAGATTCCTAGTCATATAGAAATAGATGTTCAATGTATAAATTATGTTTGAGTTATTGAAAACTCATTTATATGATGGAAATATCAAAATGGGTCACCCAAACCAAATAAATGCTTTCCATAAACGTTTTGCCGGCATGTAAAATCAAAGCCATATCGTGTATATAACATGGATGAATTTTTCTGCATAAGCAAGACTGAAGTGTCTTAAAATATTAGTCTAATAAAGTTTGCACTGAAAGAACCACCTTTTGTTTTGGAAACTCCCTGCAGTAACTGTGGTTATTCTTGCCTTGCTCCAAGGAACTCTGTGTTCAAAATTAACATCATCTGTCTTGAACGTTTTTATTCCCTATTCAGCGTGCACAAATGCCTCTGGAAGTGTTTGAATGGTACCTGCTGGGAAGCATTATTTCCACATCCTAATCTACCCTGTGGAAATATGGGAAGGCTGGACCATCAGTTACAGTTGGCGCTATCAACTGTGTGAACTTAAGGGATGATAACTAGGTATTTGGGGTTTATGTTAAGTGGAATATGGAATTGGCTACTGTAACAGAAATCCAAAAAGTTAGATGTTTTTTTCTCTTCCATAAAGACCCACACTGATAATGGCAACGCTTCATAGTCGTGTAGGATATCTTCAGGGGCCGTGCCCCTTCTCTCTTGCTCCTCTGTCATTCCTAGAGAGTTGCTCTCATCTACCTGGCCTGTGATTTTACTACCTGGTCTACATTCTAGCAGTAGGAAGGAAGGAACAGATTGGGGAGTTTGCTTTTTCAACTGTACGTATCACTTTCAGCCACATCCCATTGACCAAAATGTAGTCAGTCACTCTGAGGGAAGTCAGAGATGTGTTTTTATTCTAGATGGCCATGTGTGTAGCTAAAAATGGGAGGTTAGAGGGTTGGTAATTAATGAAGTAGAATGGGAGAAAGGATATTGGGAGGAATAGCTGTCTTTGCCACAAGCTAATAGCACAGAATTTTTTAATGATGAAGTTGTAAAAGCAAGAGTCAAAAGTCAGTTGTAGCTCAACTTCTAGTTCTGCCTAACATCTCTTGCCTAGAAAGGTTAATATGGTTTCGGTATCTACTGTAGGTTTGATCTTAGTACCCAAACATTAAAATTTGTCACTTTTTGTATTACTTGATTAACTGTAGATTCCAGGTTTCTTTTCAGACTTGTGTCCTAATCTCATACCAGCAGGGCCAGGTTTTAAGGTTTTTAATACACTCATTTTCACTAAGTTTTTTAACGTTGGTATTCAACAAATTATGTCACATTGAATTGTGATGGTTCATTAAAATTCTACTCCTTTATTTTTTTGGTTATTAAGAGATTAAATGGTCTCTCATCTTTTTTTTCTGTCAACTGGAACAGTCCCCACTCCCTGTATCAGATGCTCTACCCACTATCAGAAACGTTGGGGTGTGGAACTCAGAGATACATTGCCACAAGGTCACCATCAGGCCCCTTTGCCGTTGGCTGTCAGGGGGCCATGGAAAGGGTTATGGGTCGTTAGAGGGATAAACAAAATCTGTAGATTTGCATAGCAGCATTGAGAGGTAGGTCTTACAGTGGGCAAGATATATTGGAGCACTGAAAAAATGAAATATTGAGGAAACAGATGATTCCAAGAAGAATTACCACCTCTAGGTCTGGGGGAATAAAAAGAGGAGATTGGGATTATCAAAATTCGGAATCTCACAACAGGGCCCTGCAAATTGGGTGTCAGATCTCTGGGGGTGGGATGGGAGAGTGCTGGCTGGCTGCCTATTGTATTTCTAGAAAATAATGAGGCTGGTTTGGGGAGTGAATAAATGCTGAAGATTGGGACCACTCCAGCTGACGTGGCGGGTTGCCTTTGAGCAGCAAGCTCAAGAACGATGTCTTCTGCTAGCCTTTCTGCTTCTCTGTGGTGCTCCCTGTTGAAGCCTAACAGGGCGACAGTTGAGAAATTTTTACAAAGTTCCAGGCTCAGTTTCACAAAGCAGAATATAGAAGGGTGGGTTTGGAGCTGAAAGATAATAGTTTAATAACTGGCGCAGTACTGGATGTAAAGTCTTCCTTTGGGAGGTTCATGCTGGAAGATTTTGGACCAAACAGGACTGAGAGCAATTAGAGAGGTGGATCTGGACTGGACGTGATATGAACGAGAGAGACTCCTCTTCCGAGGGCCGTCTGTTTGCATACTGAGTAGAACAGTGGCCCGCTCAGTCTTGTGTTCTGTCTCACGTCCCTTCCAAAGCCACTTTTGTGTGTGAAATCATGCCTCCTGTCAAACGTCCTCGCAGGCTAAGGATGCAGCCTGGAGTTTCCTTTCTTTCCTTTAGAAATCCATTATGAAACAATTATTCATACATTTCCATGAGCCTTTTTTGAACGTGTTTGTTTTTAGTGTCTATGACTCGTCAAACTAGTGAGTTTCTTAAGTTTCTTGTGTTATATTGGGCCTTGAGGATACAAAGATGACAGACACAGTCTCTGTCCTCGGGGAAGGCATAACCTAGTTTGTGGTACAAGGTAAATGTGCAGAAACGAATATTATATGTTAAGTGTTAAAATAGAAAGAATTATACCTGGGAAGTGGAACAGGGCAGGTCTGTGGAGGAAAATTAACTTCCGAGCTCATCTTCCAAATGGGAACTTTGCCAGGCTGTGGGAGAGTGTGTGCAGGGCTGTGCTGTGGGCAGGGGCGGCAAGTTGACACGTGCCACGTGTTTACCAGTTGCTGGATGAAGAAGTGTCATTCATTTGCCATAAAAACTTCCTTGTTTTGGCTGCAAGGATTCTCCTTGTTTAAGAATTTTGAATTTGACTCACAGCCTCACCCTGTCCATTAGGATTTTTGTACTTTAGCCACTTTCTTACCAAGATACTCACCTTTATAAGCAAAGTAGTCCTATTTTTTCACTTCATCTTCAAATCGAAGCTGTCTCATCCCTGTATTTATATTAGTTGCTCCTGCAGAACAATTCCTAGTTTTTGTATGTGAGGCCTCCCTACTTCTGAAAGGTTGTCTTTCAAACAATGAAAGGTGCCCCAGCTGCCATGCCACCAGCAGGGTGCATATGATGTTACCTTTACCTGTACTGTTGAGTTCTTGAATTATCATTGTCACCTTGCAAGGCTGCAGAATTAAATTGTCAGGAAAGGGTCAAAACACACCTGCCTGAGCCTTTCTGCCTCAGTCGTCCTGTTTGTGTTCAGTGGCTAATGTTATCCTCTGCATAACATTTCATTTCAGAGGTACCTTGTAACACAGGTGCCTGTTTCATTTTGAGCTATGTCTCATTCCCATTTCTCTGTCCCTGTCTGTGGTTTGGAAGAGACGACCCTGTCCCATGGATACTGTTGATTGGAACCAGGAGTATTCAAGCTAGATCAGTTATATTCTTTGTCCTGGGATATTTGAGTCATGTGTTGGTGTCCACTAGAGATGGTGCAGAGTTGGTCTGTAGACACAGCACCAAGGTCAACTCCTTAAGCATTAAAGTCACATACAAGGCAAAATTATGGGGGAGGAAAACCTAAAAATCTTAGCAAGGAAGCTAGTCTGCAGAGAAAGGAATGAGGTAGATTTTCTTTCCAGAAGCAGAGGTGAAAGATGATCTGGAGAGGGACAGACAGAAAAAAAGATTCTACCTCTGCCTGAGGACCTTCCAATTCCCATGAGACCTGCTGTTCTTCCTGCTGATTAGGTTCTATAGCATTTGCCTGAATCCTCATAATCAATACCATTTACTTAAGCTGGCTTAGATGGGTTTCTGTAACTTGTACACAGATCATTCTAGAGTAACATACACCTCATACAGAAATTATCGCCTGCTTTAACCTAAAGGGATTTACTGTTAGGGAACTTCCTATGAAAGCCAGAAAGGGAGACTGTTGAGCAGGACGCCCCAGTCACATACCTGAGGCTGATGCTCAGCCGCCTCATGCCTCCTGTCGCTACTGCTGTCTTCTCTCTCCCCTCACCCCACCACTTTTTTTGAGGTGTCACAGTCAAAGAAGATGAAGCCTGTTTTTGTACAAGTGTAGAACTTGTTTTTCTGTAATTTTAAAATGATGCCTGGCTTTTTGTTGATCTTTTTTGACAACAAAGAATCATTAACTGTGACACATAGTATGAAATTTGTAGAAATTTTGGTGTAAATGAGTGATAAATCAGAAGGCAAAAAAAGACAAAAAAGGATTTACTAAATTTCCAGATTGTTGCCTTTAGTTAATATAGTTAATGAGTAATGCATTTGCTTTAACCAGAATCCCAAAACTTTTATATCTTGAGAGGGTTAAGATTTTTATTTTTTAACCTCCTTTCTAAAGAGTATTAATGTAGTGAGTTTGAAAATTACTAGGGAGCTATCTGAATGGCTTATAAAATAGATGATTGTACCAAAAACTATAAATTAAGTTTTAAGAGGAGGCCAAATATATTCAGTTGTTGACAGTACTAATTTACTGAGGTTTTTAGCTAATGTAAATTTTGTTAATATGCCTATGTAGTTACAGATAGTGAAAGCAATTAGACTTTAGTTTTCAACTTTCCTATTTGTAAATGGATTTAAGGTCCTTTTGTTAGTCTAAGAACCAATTAAATAATTCTTTAATGATTCAACTAATTGCTTCATAACTATTATTTATTTTACTGTGTTTGCTTAGGATACAGAGTTAAAAGCATTAAGAGATAATAGAAGGTTAAAGAGACTAATGGTGTAAATTAATTGGGTTTCTTGTCAGATTTAATATAACAAGATTGAAATCATATTTTAATATATGGCATTTGTAGAGAGACATGTTTTGTACATACCTTAGATTTTTTAAGTGGGTAATTTAAATTTGAAGTAGGCAATTTACTTATCAACTTGGAAAGTCTGTCTTACTGCCCAAGGGCTAGTATACACCATATTGCAACTTTTAAAAAATGTTTGGAAAGGTATTGGGAACTTTTTTTGTCACAGGTCCACATATATAGTAATATTCTGTGGCTTTGAATGTAAATTTAGGAATTCATTGTGTTCACAAATACGGGAGAGGTGATATTTACTGATAAAATGAAACTAGTTTTGAATCCAAACACTTGTTTTGGAGGTGGTTTCACATGAGTCTTTGGGATTTTATCTTATTGAAGGTAAATTTAATCTGGTTTTCAGCCATAGGAACATTCAGACTGAATCTTGAAAGCATCCTCTGTACTTTTTGTTGCTATTGAAGAGATTGATGAAGGATTTTGTAAACCTGAGAACTCTTAGATTTCCTTAGCTAAATTTCAGCCTAGACTCAGTGGGTAAGTAGCAGATGTTAATTTTTAGTGCTAGTTTAATAATAATTTGTTCATATGATTTGGTTTCACATGCATATAAAGTGTTTGTAAAGCCATTTATTTCCTTTAATTTCAAGACCAAAATACAAAGTCTGCCTTTGGGATTTGGAATTAATATTCAGTGTTTTGGGCTTGATGAAGTGTCCTCAAACAAGCCTGTCATGGCTCTTATACTTTTATTATTTTTATTTCTTTATCCTCTTCTCTAAGTATTTGTGACTACTTCCCTTGGGGCTATTTTAGTTATTTCTTAAAAGGTGATGAAATGATCTATAAAAGCAGGAGGCACAGTCTTCCAAAGATTGAAGGGACCTGAGCAGTTGGCTCTAGGCTAACTTTGAAATGCCTTTCATATTTGAAACAGTTCTCTGAACCTATTGCCTTTCCATCCAAAAGATGTTTAAATGCTTGAGTTGGCGTTCCATCTTCTCTGGAGTAAACTTGACTGTACAATTTCTCCAGGATCTTAGTGTCTTTCTGCAAAGAAATAAAGATGACATAAAACCCCCTTCTACTTCCTGGTGCCTTCAATACCTGAGTGTAAGCCAGAAGCATATTTTCTTCTCTAGGAACAGTGGATCCTGAAGATAATCTCAGGTAGGAGCAGAGTTGTCCTCACTTGGCTATTCTCTTTGGACAGTCTGCAATTACTGTCAAGAACTTCTGTTCCATTCCATGCTTATGATGACTCAGATGAGATGACTTAGATGAGATAGGTAAAGGAATTTATGCTTGGTTTACTTATGTGTCGTCTTGTAGTGAAGATACTAGATCTAGCATGTGATTTAATAATGAGGACATAGAGAGTGCATACCACCATGTGGTTTCTATTGACATTTCAATTGAAGCTCTAAAACTAAAACATGCCTCTTACTAATGTTTACAGTCAAAAGAATAGCTACCGTCAAGTAAATACGGACATGACTAATAACCTCAGCTACTTAACTTTACTTGCTTTTAGATGTGGATGAGATGCTTAAAGTTATTTGATAATTCTCTATTAATGGTGAAAAATATCTAACTCTTAGACAATACAAACTTATATTACAGTTTCCTAATTCATATTTTAATAGTGAAGGGACTCTTAAGTTAGAATGTATTTAGTTGTTTAAAATGGAAGCATTTTATGTGTTAAGACCTTCTAAAAGGAACTTGGAATTTGGAGCAGGGATAAGGCACTATTATTTGGTAATATGAAGATTGTTGTTTGGTTGTCATGAAAGCAAATTAGTTTGGCGATTATGGTGCAATAGTGTAACAATGCCCTAACCTCAGAGAAACTTCCATATTTGGATTTTGCTTTGCTTCCTGAATATTATTTTCATTCATTCCTGTTGCTTAAAGAGCAGGTTAATGCATATAAAAGTTGGGTTCTTTGCCCAGACATCCAGACATACATTTGAAAGGTACATGTGTTTCAGAGAAGGTGAAATTTTTAGATCCTCCTTTTTTTTCCAGGCAGGGAAACAGAAGAAACTGTATCATTTGGGGTTGTCATAATGTGGGTAGCAGAGATCTAATTCCATGAATGCCTTCCCTATGCAAATTCTTAAAAGTAACCCCAGAGTTTCAGACTCTTCACTGAAATTATATTCCTTTCTTAAACAAAATAGTGCTGCTATGCAGGCTTTCTGTAACCTAAGTTTTTTAAAAAAATAAGTTTATATTGCATCAAGATGGTAGTATCTATAGCCTATTATAATATGTTCTCTTTAAAAGGGTAAAGACATTTCATGTATATGAAGGAAAAGAGAAGGATAAGTTTGATTAAACCCTGGACTAGACTTTTGTGATAAAATTAATTCATTTGTTAATGAACTTAACAATTCAGCAATAAATTGTTATTTCAAAAATAAATTTCTTTTCTGTCTTAGATAGTACAGGGATGAAAAATGGTTGTACTACTGGTAATCAGAGGTGTTCCTAGTTTGTTCTGATGCGTAGATTCCATAGTCCCTAATATTGTTGAATATTAAGAAAAAGTTTGTCCACAGTTAGTTTGTTCTTGCCTAGGAACTGTAGGAGCAGCAATGTAAACACGTGTAGCGGAGGATGAGATGCTCTCCTCTATACCTGCTCCAGCTTGACTAGCTGCACCTCACTTGGTCATCCCAGAGCTCAGACCCAGGAATGTCCAGGCTCTGGTGGGAGAGAAGTGGGGGTTGAAGAGGTGGAGTGCGCAATAGTGGGAGGATGGGCTTTGGAACCGGAGAGTTCTGAATTTCAGTCCTGGTCCGTCCTCTTGATACCTGGGTGAATTGGGGCGTATTACTTCATCGGTCAGAGCCTCACATTCCTGACCTGTAAAACGGAGATTGTGCCACCCTCCGAGGGCTGCCCTAAGGGGTGGAGAGGCCAGGAATTACAACCTGGAAGCCCCGCAGTGCGCCGCGTTTCGCAGCTTGCTTTAGTTGCTCTCGCTGGACCTGTTTGCTGCGGAAAAGACCGTGGTGAAGGGCACTGCTTCAAGCAACGTCCACAGCCTCTCACGTAGTTAACCCATCTTCATGTGGCTCTTCCCAGAGTGCCCTCCTGTGAGGAGATCCACTAAAAATACAAGAAATTCCAATGGCCAAATAAATTCCAATGGTCGAATAAGTTCTATGGTCAGACAAGTCTGGCAAAATCTGTTTATTACACTTGCTCTTAAAGATTCACAGGCCTGAGAAGTCTTGAAGGAATTCAGCTTTTTCTAACCCAGAATTTCACAAACTTACATGAAAATAAAATCTTTATTTATAACAGCAATTCATTTGTTGTTTCAGTGAATAATGTTTGAGAACTTGCCGTGGGCCACAGACACGGCCGTGGGCGCCGCAGGGAGGGTGGGAGGTAGAGAGAGGTACAGAGAGCGAAATGATGATTCCAGGTACGATACTGAGAACATGATAAATCAGGGTGTGGGGACCGCGGATGAGAAGTGAGAGCTGTTTTAGACCAGATGGCCATAAAAGGCCTCTCGAAAAGGTTATATTTGAGCTGGAATCTGAATAATTCAAGTGAACTGGTCTTGCAAAAATCTTGGAGGGTAGAACCTTCTAGGCAGAGAGAAAAACAACAAAGGAATTCGTGTTCTCGGGAGCACACTTTGAGGACAGCTGTTACAATAAGGGCAAAGAGCGAGTGCTTAAGAAATATTTCCTAAGAAAAATGTTTATATACACAATATTTGTAAATCTAATTTATCCAGCATTATGTGCTAGATATTGTGTGCTAAAGACACAGAGAAGACATCTTGTTACATTTAAAGAGTAGAGCAATTCAGCGGAGAAAGTAATTCAGGTGACCGGGGAGGCAATAAGTTGTATGATGGAGGTAATGTGTAGTGGCTGAGGCTAGGGCCATACTGCCCAGGTTCAAATGCCATCTCTGTCACTTACTTTATAAACTTGCTTAAATAACCTCTATGTCTGTGCATTAGGGATATTAATAGTGCCTCTTTCAGTAGATTGTTAGTATATGCAGAGTTCTTAGAACAGTGCTTGGAACAAAGGAATGAGCCACTTGCTAAAATAGAAGATGATGGTGGTGATATATTGATATCCTAATATAATCATTATCATTTTTGTGGTTAGCATCACTGTAATCTTTTACCTAGTGCCATGGCCCAGCCCAGATGCCTGGATATTCTTTATCCCTCCTAAGGGGACCTGGGTCTGCCCACGAGTGTCCTGTACATTATCTTCCACCACATAGGCACGATCCTTACCCAGCAAAGAAGAGATTAAAACTTGCTTCATCTGTTTTCTACTCAAGTTGACTTCGTTCAGTACCCCCACCGAAAGCAAAACAAAACAAACCGCAGAGTTTCTTGAGGATTTATAAGTCTGGTTGTTTTCTATTTTGGGCAGGGTGGTAGTGCGTAGTGGTGGTGGTTGGGTTCAGGGTAGGATGGAACAAATCAGAATCTGCAGTGAGCTACTTGCTGGAAGAATTGGGTTAGATGAGAACCACAGTTCTGTAATAATAGTGGATTATCATCAATGGTGGCACTAAAAGATTCACCGTGTTCCTTCTGAACCAATGAAAGTTAAAATTTTCCTGGAATAGATTAGTACGTTATTGGTTTCTAATTCTTAGAAAATTGGCAATCTATGTGTAGAATAGGAAAGTCTCTATTGCTGGACATATTCATAACCTGAAGAACCCATTCCATAACCATTTTAGATAAATGAGAGTTTTTTTTTATGAAGCTAAAGAAATTATTAAAATTCTATTTGTGTGTGGAAGAAGCCATTTAGCTAACCAATTATATACCTAACTTCTGTAGCAGCCCTTTGGAATTAATCTAATTGCATGCTATTGAAAGTCAGTCACCTTTTGCAACATGACAATTTTATGCCAAGGGAATGAAAATGTCAGGCCTTTCCATTACAGAGAGCCACGTTTTTCCTTGATTGTTTAAGACAGAAAGAAAGCCACTCAGATTAATCTGTTTAGGACTATTTTCAGTTGTCTGTCTATGTCATATGTGCTGTCATGTTCTAATACCACTTTGTTCTTGGATACTGCTTTCCAAATCTATGGGATTCTACTCTTAAAAAACAAAATCTCACTTGACATATCATTTGATTCTGGGAAACCTAATTAGCACGCTAATATCAGAGAGCTGACAACCTCCTACATATTATTTTAGGATTCAATGTACAAGACCATGTTATTCTAGTTATTTGAATAGCATATATTCTCCACAGCTTGCTAACAGCAGTTTTATTTGTCTTTTTAAATGTATGCCTCTCTGGTCGTCAGAGTATGCTGAGGAGTGGGAAGTGAATTTGTAATCCTAAAGAATGTTGCAGCAAATATATCTTTGCAGGATACAGCTATTTCCATTTTTTTTTTTTTAGTACAAAGATCCAATAATCCTGAAATTCCATATTTTAGATTGTGTTATGTGTTGCTTTTTATTTCCGTGAGACAAAAGTAATACTCTGAGAAAAGAATGAGGGTGGCATTTCTCAAATGTCACTCTTGAACCTCAGATTAAAAAGAGAGATTCATCACAGAAAAGATTAAGAGAAAAGAAAGAAAGAACATTTATGGAATAGCTAATGTGTGCTAGGGATTCTACTAGGTGCTTTCATAGAGGTATTTAATTCTTACAATAAACCTTCAAGATTTGTAATATCTATCACAAATAATGTGTTCAGATTAAGTGTATGGCCTAATGATACTGTATACTACTGTTTTTGATTTGGCTTTGAACATCTGTGAAGTTCAGACCTAATATTTTAGCAATTATATGGGACCTTTAAGAATAAATTTTGTGCTTATCTTCTTTTCTCCTGATTTTCCTGCCTTCATTTTTCTTTTCTGCCTGATATTTTAAAAATTATCTTTTACTATAGATTTTTAGATAAGCTACCTCATGTCCTTTTCAATATAAGGTATGCTTATTTAATGAATTAACTAATTACAAACTTGGCCAAAGTCAAACAAGTAGGAAATAGTAGCTCTAAATATTAATATAAACCCAAATATGGTAAATTTCAGAGTTCCCATTGCATCTTGCTGCCTTATGGAATCAAGATAAAAATAAAGAAAAAATTTAAGTGCTTTGAAAGGGTTCACAGCTATTTGTATGACTAGAATATAATCTATTTTAAGTAAGGAGAATTGGGTTATATGCTATATCTAGATTGAGCCAAACCGGTAAGTCATTTTCAGTCTGTAGGATTCAATTTAACATTGTATTAACATTTATGAAAATGCCAACTCCCATTCAGAGCAGATGACCAGCAGGCGATAGCAGAGAGGACATCTTAGAAAAAGGACCGTTTTTCTAGTAACTGCTGATTGCATCCTACAACCTTCCGTGTTAATTAGCTTGCAGTGTCCGGTAACGTTTCAGCCAGGTTGCCTAGAACACTGCAAACATCTTTTCCTGAGCCCCCGTTAGGGTGCCTTGTTGTGGCCTTTCCTTAATAAGAAGGCAGAGAACTTTTGGACCCTTCTGTCTGTTAGTAGATTTAAAGAGTGATGGCCTTTTTGTAAGTGGATGCGTGGGTCTTATGAAGAGGGGAAATTCTTACCAAAAGAAAACACAGAAGATTTTATTTTTATGAGTTGTTTATGAGGAAGTCTGGTTTTGTTTAAGGCAGCTGTGTGCTGGTCTAGAAAGTTCATTATATTTATTTTTTTCTTCTTATGATTATTATTGCTATTTTGTAACAATATTGATATTGTATAATAGAAATTGTTTTATTTTCCCACAGGGTTTTACCCTGTATTTCTGAAAACTAAAAAGCAAACGGTATTTAAAGTGCTTTTTCTGGTTCATCCCCAGTATCTGGCACACGACGTGGTTCTGACAAAGTCTTCTCAGATATCCAGGGTGAATGAGAATTCTCTGAAAGAGAAGCACAGATCACTGTGGGCCCAGCTCTATGCCAGGCATTAGAGAAGGTGGAAACCACTGCTACCTCAGCTTGCAGGACACTGGAGGGAGGAGAGTTTATGAAGGTGGTTTGCTAGTGCAGGTCTGCAGTAGCCATGGAGCTGAGAAATCACCGGAAGGCGGGGAGGGGGATCTGCCTGCGGCACTAGCTTTGGGCATGCTGTTGCCTGTTCTTAGATTCCTCTCTCCATCCTTTTCTGCCTCTTCAGTCCTTATCTATCTGTCAGAGTCTAGCTCATTGCTACCTCCTCCAGGAAGCCTTATCTGCTCACCTCAGGTCAAAATTATTTCTTCTTTTCCTGGCCATTTATGGCATTTGCTTGACCACACAATCTATCCCGTAATACTGGTATTTCCTAATAAAAGCTATCATTTTGTTGAATATGGACTATGTGCTTGTTTTTATTTCACAGCAGCCCCATGAAGTACATACTGCCATTGTCCCACATTTCAGTCTATCTCTCCCTTCAGGTCTATGGATACCTGCTTCATGTATTTGCTGCTCTGATGTTGGGTCCATGTGTATTTACAATTTTATGTTCTCCTGATGAATTAACCCCTATATCTCTATATAATGACCTCCTTTGTCTCATTTGACAGTATTTTACTTAAAGCATATTTTATCTGATATAAGTATAGCTACCTTCAAAGTATGGCTTTTCATTTGTTTGTTTGTTTCCATTTGCGTGGAATATCTTTCCAACCCTTCACTTTTAGTCTGTGTGTGTCCTTACAGGTAAAGTGAATCTGTTGTAGACAGCATATAGTTGGGCCTTGTTTTTTTTTTTTTTATCCATTCAATCACTTTACATCTTTTTAGTGGAGAATTTAATCTGTTTACATTCAAGTTAATTATTAATAGGTAAGGACTTACTACTTCCATTTTGTTAATTATTTTTTAGTTGTTTTGTAAATCTTTCATTCCTTTCTTCCTCTCTTCCTTTGTGATTAGGTGATTTTTCTCTAGTAGTATGCTTTGATTCTTATACATTTTTGCTTTGTGTTATGAGGTTTACATAAAACATCTTATGGTTATAACAGACTATTTTAAGGTAATAGCAGCTTAACTTTGATTGCATTAGAAATACTCTACATTTTTATTCTACTTGCTCCCACATTTTCATATTTTTGATGTTACGGTTTACATCTTCATATATTTCACTATTGCAGTGCTAGAGTATTCTTAACTTGACTGTGTACTTACTTTTACCAGTGAGTTTTATTCTTTCTTATGTTTTCATATTACTAATTAGCATCCTTTTCTTCCAGCCTGAAGTACTCCCGTAAGTATTTCTTGTAAGCAAATGTGGTAGAGATGAATTCCCTCAACTTTTGTTTGTCTGATAAAGTCTTTATCTTTCCATTTCTGAAGGGCAACTTAGCAGGTAGAGTATTCTTGGTTGGCAATTTATGTTTTCCTTCAGCACTTCAAATATATCGTTCCACTCTCTCTTGGCTTGTAAGGTTTCTGCCCAAGGAGTCTGCTGCTAGCCTTCCTGGAAATCTCCTTAATGTTATTTGTTTCTTTTCTCTTGCTATTTTCAGGATCTTCTCTTTGTCTTTGACTTTTGAAAGTTTGATTATAACATGTCTTTGTGTAGTCTTGTTTGGATTGAATCTGATTGGAGACCTTTGACCTTCCTGTACCTGGATATTTATATCTTTCCCCAGATTTGGAAAGTGTTCTGCTTTTTTTTTTTTTACATAGGCTTTCTCCCCCTTTGTTTCTCTCTTCATGAATTCCTAGTACTGAATTCTTTGCTCTTTTGATGCTGTACCATTAATCTCATAAGCTTTCTTCTCCCTTTTCTTTATTTTTTCTCTTCTAACTGTATGTTTTCAAATAACCTGTCTTCAAGGTCACAGATTCTTAAAGCTACTTGATCAATTCTGTTTTTGATGCTGTCTATTGCGTTTTTCATTTCATTCATTATGTTTTTCAGCTTCAGAATTTCCATTTGATTTTTAAAATTTCAGTCTTTCTGTTAAATTTCTCATTTTGGTCATTTATTATTTTCTTCATTTTGCTGAATTATTTCTCTGTATTTTATTAAAGTTTGCTAAACTTCCTTAAAATAATTATTTTGAATTCTTTGTCAGGCACTTCAAATATTTCCATTTTTGAGGAGTCAGCACTTGGGAGGTTACTGTGTTCTTTTGGTGGTGTTATATCTCTTGGTTTTTCATGTTTCTTTTTGCCTTATGTTGATATCTGCACATTTGAAGAAGTAGGGACTTATTCCAGTCTTTGCAGACTGGCTTTGTCTGGGAAAGCCATTACCAGTCAGCCCATCAAGAGATTCTGGGCACGCCACCTGATAAGATTTTCTGGCAGGCTAGTTGCTGGAGTCCTTGGGCAAGCTGGCTTGTGCCTGGGTCAGCAGATGGGTGGTCCTGGTGCCTGGGTTTATGGGGTTGTGCCCGGAGCCTGGATCCACTGTGTTGAACCTATTCATTGGGTATGCAAGGGCAGACCTGGAGCCTGGGACCATAGGGGCTAACCTGGTGCTTGAGTGGGCCTTGAGCTTGAGTCTGCAGGTGGTGACCAGGAACTAGGATGGGCCAAGCTCCTGGCACAACAACAACCTGTTGTCCACAGTGCCCAGCTGAAAGTCTCTCTCCCACTGGAGTGGTTTCGGGTTTGGTGGACTGTACTTGCAGCCAAGGTGTGACACTGCCTCTGGCTGCCACTGCCTGCCATTGCCAGGCCTTTGGAAACTGCTGTTGTTGTTACCAGGACCTCTGTGAAAAAGCCACTTTGCTTTCTGTCACCGTGGCCACACCAGCCTCTCCATTGACAGCTCCTGTGGGTAACGGTTGGGGTTTACCATCCAGTAAGTGGACTCCACAGCGACCGTCTTTACCTGTGTGCCCTCGTATGTTGGCTTGAGGCTGGGGTGTGGTAATTTGCCTCCCCCAGGTCTCTCTCACAGCCGTCTCGTTTATACTGTTTGCAGTGCCCGGACTCTGCAGGGGCACCGAACTTCTCCAGTGGGGACTGTTGCCTTTTCGCTGGAGCTGTTCCTGTGTGCACTACCAAGGATGTTAGCTATCCTCTAGCAAGAATACCCCTTCATAAGCTTTTCTAAGTCTTAATTCAAAAATAAATTTTTTGTAGAAAATACAAAGAAGAATAAAATAAGAATTACCACCCAAAGATAACTTGCTAAATTTTGGCATGTGTTATGCCAGTATTTTCCCACAACTGTGTATATATGTTTACATAAAGAAAACAAACTTTTAAAATAAAATGGCTCAGTTTGTACCTACAGCTTAGCAGTCTTTTAAAAGTGTCTTCCATATCATTAAATACTTTATTGTTTGGTAAAATTATTAAGCTAATCCTCTAGTGAGTTGTTTTCTACCTCTCTGCTGTTGTAAACAGTTCTGTGATAAGACTTGATGTAGCTAATTCTTTGTGCACATTCTTAGATACTGTATTTTCCCCCTTTCTTTCTGGTTTCTTTGTTTTTCAAATAATACATGTGGATGAGGGAAGTAACTAAGCTGCTCTTCCTCATGATCCACAGCCTCATGATTTTCCTACATTTCTGGATTTCAATTGTTGGATCAAAGGGTGTGTAAAAAATTAAATCATTTGCCTTCTAGAAAGGTTATATAAGTTTACTCTCTTACAAGTAACTGAAAACCCCGTCAACACTGGATATTATCATTTTAGATTTTGTCAGTTTTGTAGGTTAAGAAAGGAATTTTACAAATTGCCTGTGTCTTATTTTTTAAAAGAGATGTGTTAATTTTTTCCTATTAATTTGTTAGAGTCTTTTTGGGGAGGCTGGGATTTAAAAATAACAAATTTGGAATCATAAATATTATAAATATTCCCCCTAGCTGTTTGTGTTTTCATTTTATTTGTGATATTTTAAATTAAAACATTATTCAAGGTTATGGAAGATGTGATTGTTAAAAATGAAAAAATATACTGTCTATTTTCTACTTAACAGCATTAGAAAATATGCAGTTCTTCCTATTTTTGATTTAACAATAGAAAATTTCTATGTACTCTTTGATAGAAAAGATGCATATTTGACCTCTTTCCCATTCACCTCTCATCCTATCAATATTTGAGATTTTAAAAAATTCTTCTCTTGTTTATCTTTATGACTTGAAATACACCTAATTCTCATTTTTAAATTTCATTATCATTTAATAGCATCTCTTGACTCCCTTCTTTATGAAGTGAGAATATTAGCACCTTTACCCTTTCTGTCGCCTCCACCCTGCAGACCGAGCCCAGAATATTTCCAGAAGCTTCTCCCTCCTCTGTAGTCTACACAGGACGGGTTTGCATCTCCACTGCAGCTCTCTCGGCCGGTTCATCCGCCAGCTGGCTCTCATCGGCTTCCTATCTGTCTGCTCTTTCTCTTCGCTACAGGTTTTCCTCCTTGTACCGCTGTCTTTTTAGTTAAATGGGTTCTCAAAAGATGAAAGGCCAGTGTGCCTACCTGTCATCTTGAGCTGAACCTTGTGGTGGCTTTGGATGTATAGAATTTTAAAAATTTTTATGTGATCCAACCTACAAGTGATTCCTTTTGGTTTTACCTTTGATGCCATGTTTAGAATGTCCTTCTCCAATTTAAGATTATGTATCTCTCGTATTTCTATGAATTCTTTCTTTTAAATCTTTATTAATTTCCAGAAATTGTTTTGGTGGGCAGAATAGATCTTTTGTTCAAATGGTTAGCCAGTTGCCCCAATATCTTTGATTAAATAATACAAAGTTTTGAAGTACCACCTTTTATTAAATACTAAATTCTTGTAGATTCGTGTCTGTTTCTGAACTTCGCTTTATTAATCTGTCTCTGTCTACACTGGTGCCAAACTTTTAATTATTGTGATTTCAGAATTCATTTTAATATCTGGAGGGCAGGTCTTCACCTTCCCCCTCAATCCTCGTCATTCTTTTTCAGAATATGCTTAGCTCATGTTGTGTTCCCTTTTCCCTGCTGCAAGAAGAAAAGCTTGCTGTAGTGTACATGTTTGCATAAGGCTGCCTGCATCAGCCTGTCCCTTAGCTCTTGAGTATTTCTTTCCAGCTAGGTGGTGGGAGTAAAACTTCTATGATATACTAATTTCCTGTTCCACCTGGGTTTTATTCTCACGGCTCTCAGGTCTAGGTAGGGCTGGAAAATCAGTACATGCCAATAACTCTAGTGCTCTCTGATCTGTGAGCATATACCTTCACTGACATTTGTGTGTAGTTACTTGGAGCCAGTAGGAAAGAGGTCACCTAGCCAGATTTCACTCTCAACACTGCAGGTGTGCTTCCACTACCTGGCACCTGCCAGTGCCTCCCAGCCACCCAGCCGGATCTCCTTATCTCTGGCAATCTGACCCAGCCTCCCTCACGGCCTCCCTCAGGAATGTGTAGATGGTCTTCAGGCCATTTGGTCAGGCTCCTCCTTTCCCACCCTATCTGCCAGCCTGTCCTTGGCCTTCCCAGCTCCCTGGGTGTCGGCACAGAGAGTTCCTGACCTCAGGTGCCTTGAACTAGACACCTAGCAATTCAGGAAATAACCTATTTAATTATGCTTACATAGAAACATTGCAGCATAAACATGACTGGCTCCAGCCAGAAGAATGAGTGCTTATTTCCTGGCAGGAAGGATGCCAGGAAACCTGTGCTTTGGAGTCTCTGTGGGCATGGATTCTGTTTGAGGTGGATAGAATTTCAACCGTCAGAAACTCACCTCCATTGACTCTTTTATAAACATACTTAGAGCTAAGTGAAAATGGTCACCTTTGCACAAATCCCTATCAGATGCCAAGGAGAGCAGAACACTACTATTACTACTTTTTCCTTTTACATTTTCTGTATTAGTCCCATCCTTCTTTTTGATTCAGCAGCAAAAAATTCAAATGTTAAATATTAAATATTTCCTTAGAAGATACTTTATTGAAATTCCATTTCAGTTCTATCCAGTAGAAAAAATAAATGCAAGTCACAGATATAATTTTAGATTTTCTAGTAGCCATATTAAAAATAGTTTTAAAAACCCAGGTGAAATTTATGTAACCCAATTATCCAAAATAATATATCAGTGTAAGTTGATATAAGAAAATATTGAGATACTTTACATTCTTTTTTTTCATTGGAAAGCTGATGTGTATTTCACACTTATAGCACATCTCAATTTGGACTAGCCACATTTTAAGTGCTCAGTAGCTACATGTGAGATCACTTTACTTCCAACTTCTGGATTATTTTATTGTGTCTTTATATTGAAAATAACCATATCCAGGAGTTCTTAATTAGAGGTACCTGTCTGGAATCACCTGGAAGCCTTTTATAAATATGCATTCCTGTCTGTACCTCCACTGGGTCTATTGTAAAAATCTCTGCATGTGAGCCTGGACATATGTGTTTTGAGAAAGGAACATGCTGACTTTCTGTCAGTTTGTGAAACAAACAAGAAAAAGAAACATGTAATTTTGACTTTGGTGAAATCTTGGTGAATCAAATACCTTGGTGAAATCTTACCTAATGGGTACAGTGCACACTATCTCGGTGATGGGCACACTTATAACTTTGACTCAAGCAGTACAAAAGCAACCCATGTAACCAAGACATTTGCATCCCCTTAATATTCTGAAATTAAAAAAAATTATAGTGCCCCCACCCAAAGAAAAAAACCCAAAAACCCCTGAGATAGTCCAGTTTCTTCATTTTACCTGTGACCGAACACAGCCAGTGTGATCAAACAGCTTTCCCACAGGTGGGGATGATACAGACCCAAGTCTTCTACTGACAACTCTGCTGTCCTTTCTGCTATGCCACTCTTCCATTTCTAACAGACAGGATCAGAAAGTAGACGAATATTGTATGCAGATTTTTCAATAACAAGGGGTTGGCAACAAGAGGGATTTTCAGATTAATCTTTAGATTGTCAGGAATTAAATGTAAAATACCCTACCACCCGTGTGCTTGCATGTGCACCCATACACACGTTGCCTAAACAATCTTGTTAATTGAGGACTAATTTTGATGGGCATGACTGTGTAGATTTCATATGTACTTCCATTCTCTTGATACCGTTTGGACCCATCTTACAGACTAATGCTTTTTTGAAACTGCTTTTAAAAATCTATATCAAAATAGCAATTGAGGGCTATTGTCATTACTTTAATGTCTCTCCAGACATCATGCCCTATTATAAAAGTTCTTCGGCCTATCAATTTTCAAAGTGTCAACTCTGGAGTTTTCAGGTTAAAATTTCACGTCTTTACTGACAAGACTGCCAGACATCAGCAGGCAGAGTGGTTGAGTACGCTGCAGTTTTATGGGAATTCGTTATAGGGTGAGTCACGATGGCTTTCTTCTCTGTCACATAGAGCTGACAAGGGCAGCACATGTGCTACACTAAAAGATAATAAATCTCAGAAAGGTCATCCAAAGGTAATTTGAGGATTATTTTAGATGAGTTGAAGATATGGAGAAAAATGTTTGTTTTTTAACACTTTGTATGAAGTGACTAAACTTATAAGATTATCCAGTTTTGTTCAAGGGAAGTGAATTTCACAAATATTTTCATATTTCATTAATCCATGTCCATGCTTATTAAAAATCAGTTAAGTCACAAGTCATTAACAAGGCCTATTAAATAAAATAATGGTATCCATAGTATCCTACAGATGACTACTAGACTCTGAAAAAGAATTCTAAAGTCCAAACTGTTTAAACATTATTGCACAGTAATCAGGATGGTTGTATGGCTCCCACTTAAAGACGCTTCCGTGTAGATTATCTAGACTGTTTTTTCAAACTGAAAATTCAGACTCGGATCCACAGAGGTCAGGAGTTAGCGCCACTCACACACCGATTCTCCCACTGCTGGGTCCCCACTGACTTGATCACTTTGCTGACTTTTCTTTTTCATCAGCTGTGATGACTTTCTTTTGCTGGAATGTAATGGCGTATTAAGGTGTGGTGATTTCCTATAACAAAATCATTAGAATATTTTGACATACCTGTTGGCATCATCAGTACAGTGGAACAAAGACAACAGCAGCGGGACTTCAGTGCCTCAGACTTCGTGTGTATTTCCTTCTGGTTATCGGCCATGGGGCATTGAATAGAGAAGGATCATTTCTTTAAAAATAAGTTTCTTAGGGCTGAATGCAAGAGCCAAATTTTAAAAATACCTGTTTTGGAAAATACTAAAACTTGGGACTATAATACTGTTTTTTCTCTTTAAACATGCTCACTTCTTTAAAAAATCCACTTTAGGCAAGTGTATATAATTCTATATATAATGCACAGGAAGTACAGGTTACTATTGATTGACTTCTAATGTTTTAAATATCTGAGAAAAATGTATATATTTTATTAGTAATTTTAAGTTGACCAGATATTAGAAAATCCCTTATTTGGAGTACTCTGATGTATTCTTAGGGTTCAGAATCATTAAACAACAAAATCTGTGAATTCTCTTTTTGTAGTCTCTTCCTATCTAGTGGTTTTTTTCTTATGTGGGACATGATTTTTTTTTTTTTTTTTTGAGAAAGAGTCATCCTAGGTAGAGTGCAGTGGCATCATCATAGCTCACTGCAACCTCAGACTCCTGGGCTTAAGTGATCCTCTTGCCTCAGGATCCCGAGTAGCTGGGACTACAGGTGCTCACCACAACACCCAGCTAATTTTTCTGTTAATATTTTTAAGAGAGACAGGGTCTTGCTCTTGCTCAGGCTGGTCTCCAACTCCTGAGCTCAAGCAGGCCTCCCGCTTCGGCCTCCCAGAGTGGTAGGATTACAGGTGGGTGCCACCACGCCCAGCTAACAATGATTCTTTTGTAGAATTAAAACTGATGCACCTGATCCTCAACTCGGTGTACTATTCAAGTTACCCGAGTGAGGAACTGTTCCCTATAAACTTGGGAGTTGGTTAGAAGCTACTTCATTTGGGAGGTTATTATCAGGCTTAAGCAGTTGCCATTCAAGAGAGTTAAGGAGAATGAGGCTGGAAGCTGGCACAAAAAAAACCAGTTGTTATTTCTATGCCAATGTTTGTAGAACCAGTCAGGCAAAGAGATGGTAGTCTTTACTACTTAAATAATAAGTGAGCTGTGATGGACAGATATGAATAATCATATACTGTCTTAGAAGAGTCCTGGATTGATATTTTTATTATGTATCATACTTGCAAACAGTGGTATCCATAAAGTAAAGGAGGAACAAGTAAAGGAGTCTGTACATAGCCTAAAAACTGTAATTTGATAACTATACAGTGATTATTTCTTAGTAATTTTTAAGGTCTGCCAACCAAATACTTGTAAGAAAATTTAGTCTTATGAAATTAAAGATTAAATTACAAAAAACAACTGTTCAATTGGAGAAATATATATACAAGATAAATGTTCAGTTACTGATAGGTATACAGTTCATCAGTTCTATTTGTTTGTTGGCCATTATGTTTTTACCAATTCAGTTTTAAAAGTCCCATATTTCTTCTTGAGTGAATTACATGAACATCCTTTCCTATTATTACTAAAAAAGATTCCTCATAATTTTTTATACCACCTTTGATTTTAGACTGAGGCCTCATAGATAAGCTTAAATAGCGTCACCCACTATGCGTTTCTAAAATGTTGACTGCTGCACTTCCCTAACATACATCTTACTTTATAAAGTTAATATAGGGGCTTTTCTGTGGCTCCAGGCATATTTAGTAAACATCAGACAATCTGTGGTTTGTAAAAAGATCAGGATGCCTCTGGAAATAACACGTGACCCAGTGTTTTTTTTTTTTTAATTGGCAAGACATAATGGAGATCTGATGACTATACTGTATCCTTTGACGCCTTAGTAGAAGTTCAAGTGTTGTGTCCTTTACCAGTGGTTCCCAACCTTTTTGGCACCAGGGACCGGTTTCATGGAAGACAGTTTTTCCACAGACCCGGGGTGGGGTGGGGGTTGGGGGGAGAAGATGGTTTCGGGGTGATTCAAGCGCATTACTTTTATTGTGCACTTTATTTCTATTATTGTTACATTGTAACATACAATGAAATAATTACACAACTCACCATAATGCGGAATCTAATGCCACCACTGTTCTGACAGGAGGCTGAGCTCAGGCGGGGATGCCGGCGATGGGGAGCGGCTGTAAGTTCAGATGAAGCCTCACTTGCTCACCTCCTGCTGCGCAGCTTGGTTCCTAACAGTTCCTAACAGGCCATGGACCGGCACTGGTACTGTCTGTGGCCCAGGGGTTGGGGACTGCAGCTTTAAACAATTAAGTCCAGTTTAAAAACTCTCGAGTCCACCTCGTGTTAAGTATTTCAGCCTTTAGATTTTGATAACCTAAGAAGCTTTATCTTGAGAAGTCATTAACTTGTGGTTTGGCCCAGATCACTCTGTAAGGTCATAGTAGCTTCAGGCCTCTTACCTCTAACTAGCCTGCCTCCTGGGGCCCAAAGTGTGTTTCAAAAGAAAAAGCATGATCTCAGTGCGATTAAATCAAGTCACAGGGGACTGAGAGCCTAAGAAAACACCAGATTTTAAGAAATCTTTATATAGAAAAGGAACTGACAGACCCAGATGAGCCCTAAGGAAGAGTGAAGTGCTTGGTCCGTGGATATTCTGTGTCCGTTCTCATAGAGTTGTTCCAGCCACTAGTCCGAGTCCAGGTTCTCAAGCCTGGTGGGGAGTCAGATTTCTGGCACTTGGCAGCAGAACGTTTGTAGAATGCCTTGATGGAATCGGGAAGTAACCTGTTGTCCTTGCCTTCCTTTTGCTCCCAAACTTATGCTTTATGGATTTCTTTTTTAAATTATATTCCTCCCAGCCCCAGTAGTTGGACAGCATTTTTCAAAATGTTACTCAACACTTCTCAAATCCCAGAGGCAGCACCAGCACACCCTGGCGTCCGGCCCACAGTTGTACTGCAGGATACACCGAGAGCCGCAGTGCTGGCTAAATGCCAGGTGATGCAGCCAAGTTGTGGTTTGGACGCGTGGACCCATTCCCTTCTGTAACCCTATCAGAATCTCCTGCCTGCTTGCTCCCCCGCCAGAATCTAAGCGCCTGGAAGGCAGATGCTGTGGCTTTTACTCTCTGGTATCTCTAGAGCCAGGTCTGCTAGAAACGTGGTGGTGCACATAGAAAGTTAGTTGAAGGAACACATCCAACTGTCCAGAGGGTTCTGAATAACCCCTCACACATCCGCTTTTCTCCTGTTGATACGTCCAGGTCCTGGAGGAACTGGACTAGGGACCAGAGCTGCCACCTGGGGGAGGGCCCCTTGTGACCCTAGTACCGACCTGACCTGAGACGTCCGGGGTGTGCAGCCTCAGCAGGCTCAGGAATCCCTTCACGGAGCAGTGGTTTCTGACAACGGAACCATTTAAAACACACAGTTCTTTTTGTCAAGTAGTTTGAAACTGGCTTTAAAGTGAACTAATAATGATATCTGTATGTTGTTTCTATATGAGATATTTCAATATGTTCACTCTTCCGTCTTTTAATATTGTCTGAACCACTGATTTACTTTAGCAGAGACTTTCTAAAGGTAAATTTAAGCCTTGTAAATAATTCTAAATCAGTAGAATCTAAATGAAGTATTTAATACCAAAATAAATACTTAAAATAGATAAGTACATTCTTGCGTGTTAGTTGTGGAAATTGTAAGGAGGTAATGTGTTGCTAGAGAAAGTGTGGGACTTTTGACATCCAAGACGCCTGTATTCAAATCCTGGTGTTGTCATTTGTTAATATTAGTTATATTGACTTGGACAAATCACTTTACCGTTCGAAGCCTCAGTGTTGTCTTTTATAAAAACTGTGGTTGTCAAGAGGATTTTGTGAGATGATTATCTATGAATGCACCTAGTAGAATGCGTTCTTCAATAAACATCAGTATTTGGTTCCTTTATTTGGCAGGTATGTGATGAGTGTTTCCCCCAGGGTACTAGACGTGAGGGTTCCTGAGTTGAAGGTACTGTGTCTCATGGTTTCAGTGATTTGGTTTCTTGTGTATTAGTCCTATTATATTTTATATGTAATAAGTTTAGGAAATTTAATCTGTGGGAAATCTGGTTTTCATTCTTTGGCCACATTTTCAGACCTGTCATTCATCCACTGTGAAGACACTGAAAGGAATACATGGCCAGTTAGCCCAGTTAACCAGGGAATGGTACCATCAAGGAAAAAATAAATGCTTGTCAACGGGTAGGCATGATCCTCATATGGATTACTTTGTTAGCTCCACGGTTGTAGATCAAATCCTGAGCCATCATCCTTCTTACAAATGTTACCCTGGCTATAGTGGCGAAAAGTTTGTCAGTGAGGATAGCATGAATGTAATAAACTGTTACTACCACTGGAAAAATTTCAAAATATAAAATTATGCATCCTACTTATGTAAGTCAAAAGATATCATTTTCAAATAAAATATCATTTTAATGTCATATGGTAATAGTCTATTAATTTACCCTAATAATATTTGGGAGATTTTTTGACATCTACTAGAACATAAGGTTGAAGTGAAAAGCATGTTTAAGTTTGTTCATTTTTAAACAATTTTCTGCAAAATAAAAATAACCAGAATTACCTCACATGGTCTTCTTATTTAAATTGGATTTAACATCTGTATTGCCTGAGCATTCAACTGTTGGAATCTTCTACATTCCTTTGCCTAAGTCATAGGAGATGGTGGTTTTGCCATTCATAATTTTTGTTAAACTTTCATGCCCACATTTATTCATGTGCCCTTTAAGGCACACAGTGCGCATGGAATTTAATACACAGCAAGCTTCTGTGTGAATTTGGGGAGACACAGATATTTTGCACCTGCCGTTCCTCTGCTGGTCATTAAGCAGTGGGCTGATGAACTTGAAATCTTGCTTATAGAAGATTGTGCCTATCATAAGATACTCCCTCTAAAAGGAAAAAAAATGCTAAGGGTGCTGACAGTTGTTTATAAAATACAATCATAAAACCCTCAGGCTCCAGAGAATTCTCTGATTAAATTTCATAACAACTTTAGTTTTTCTGACTGAATCACTTCGTTAAATTTCTTCCTGGCTTCTGGAGACAGAGCAGGGAGACAGATTAAATTTTAGCGCCTCCTGCTCGTTATTGGGCTTGGCAGAGTTTCTTTAAAAGCTTAAATGATAATAAAGATAGATTAGAGACTCTGGTTTATCCTCAAATCTTGGCATAGACATTTTCTGTAGATTAGAAGTCATTTCATTTGTGAATGAAATGTGCTTTTTTATATAAAAAGAAAAATGAATCTTATTCAGTGTCCCCAGGATTTAGAAGACATTGTTGGAATTTGGGGATTGGGTAGTAGTTTTATTATAACTACTACTCTAATTGAATAAACATGAGGTTTTCTAAAAAACTAAAATGCTCTAAAAGTAGAATGGATTTTTTTTATTATGTAGAACATGATAGTATCATACTTACCTAAAATTCTCCCTCAATATTTTGTTTTGTTTGCTTTAGGAACAACATCCAGCAGTGGCCACTGAGAAGAGAGAGAGAGAGAAAGAGTGTGTGTGTGTGTGTGTGTGTGTGTGTAAATGGAAGTTGTTTGAAGGAAATGCTACATGTGTACTCTAAAAAGAGCAACTCAGGCAGGCTTCTGAGCCACTTAGATTTCCTGTTTCTTTTTAGTTTGAGCATTACTATTCGCAGTGCATTGATTGTAGAAGGATTGATAGTGTCTAGTACAAATAATAACAGTAAAATAAAGTTTCTGCTTAGAGTTAGTTGTAGAGTAAATATTAAAATATCTTAAATAGAGAGTAATAAGCATATGCATTCTTTTAAATTTTGGCAGTTGCCCAGTGCTCCCATTCATTTATCACTTGTTGATTTTATTCAACAAGCATTTATTGACACCCTACTGTTGATAGCATCGGTACTGTGCTGGGGGCTTGGTATACAAAGACAAATGAGTCATGGCCCCTCACCTGAAGCTAATGCTGGTCATTTTAGTTGTTCTATTTTTTATTTCTTTTCATAAATATTCTGTCTTCCAGGAGATCTGCTAGGTGGTAGGGATATAACAGAAAAAATATAGAAATAGTCTCTTCCTTTATGGAGTTATTCTCTAGCCCAGAAATAAAAGTCAACATGAATAAAATACAGAAGCAATCAATACTGAGCTGACTTTTTAAAATAGAGTAGAGCTAATAATCATATTAGTATAGAGATACAATTCTTTGATAAAAGCTAATTAATATATGAAATAAAATATGAGGGATTTCTTTTTTTTCAGAGACCAATTGAAGTTAAGGAACTACCAAAAGAAAGAATGAAACTGCATTCCATAATTGCAGTTTCTAGAGTCAGACTTGGAAGATTCTAAGTTAACTTAGCAATTGATTTATCAAGAACTTTAATATTTCAATAGTATTAACTATTAAATAGTTACTAAATTAACTATTTTAACTTTGAAAAAGTTAAAAGGCAATATCACAGTTCTAAAATACAGCTCTGACTCAAACATTGGTAAGTTTTATTGTCACATCCAGATTTTATTATGCAGACAAAAGATTTAAATTATTTACAGTTACTTCAATGGTGTGTGTAATTCAGGTTTATTCAACCCTACTCACTCTTTAATTACTATTGCTCGGAGAGGTTGATCAAACATGAGATATACTTAAATTTTAGCATGACTCATACAAGGGGCCAGAAACTTTGTTTTCATTACTTCATGCTCTATAGTAGTGTTCTCCAACTATTAGCGGCAAAGGACCACGTGTGGTTTCTTGTTTGTTTCTTAATATCCATCCAGCCACAAACCAGTACAATAAAATAAAAGTGAATTAATAGAAAAATGAAAATTTTAAAAGCATGCAAAATACAAGCCCAAATTAGATTCAGAAGACATAAAATTAAGCTATCAAATGCGTTAAAGCTTCTCAGTGCTGACTTACTTTCTGTACCTACCCCCGCGTGGAGCCGTAGCAGTTCCCACAGAGTTGTGCTGGTCTGCAGCTTCAACACATGCTCAGCAGGCCCTCAGTAAACTTTTGCACGAATGCAGCATTGGTTTCACAGAGAAGATCTCAACATTATTTTAATAATATACACCCCATATTTATGTTTGGTATTGGTTTGTTTTTAGATCAACTTTTTAAAATTGTAAGTTTGAAACAATGAAGACTTATACATTCCAAACACTTCTTTAGAAATGTTGAACTTTTCCCGCCCATCCCTAATCTGCTGTGTTTAGATAGGACTTGGACGTGAAGTGCTCTCTCCCACACGGGAACTCACTTGATCCTCTTGACAGCTCTGTGAGGTTGGACAGTTACTGTCCCCGTTTTACCAGTGAGTTAACTGCTGTTTCCCTGCGATTATGTAGCTAATCAATGGAAGACATTGGCTGGTAGCTAGGATGTGTGACTCCTACTTAGAGCTGAGATCAATCCCCTTCTATCATCGACTTCCATCAGTGTTTTAAATAAAAATTGCTGCTAAGGTGAAAGCATCAGACTGCTAGTTTCCGCCTCCAGATTGTCTTTTGACAATAGTAGTATAATGTTTCTTCACAGTGAGAATCTTCCTTAAAAACAAACCAGCCAACCCATCTTAGCCTCCACATCAATTCCAGGAACCACTTGCACTTAGTTGGAGCTTCCTAAGAATAAGCAATTGTTTTAACAAAGATGAGCCCTTGAGAAGCTGCCTAATGAGTGAGTGTGAAAGTTGTGACTGTTGATACTGTAAGCATCAAAAAGTCAATCACATAGTCTCTGCATTCTGCATAGGACTCCATTCATCGAGTTTTAAATGCAGTAGACTTCTCCACCCCTTTTTTATACCATATCCAGCCTTGTTCTAACCCATATCAAGTGTTCAATAAATTTAGTGAATAAATTAAGTAGTAGAGTTTTTAATTAGAAAAGCAAGATTTCTAAGCTTGAGTTATATTGGTATTTCACTTTAAGAGAAACAGATCATACTAACTCTTATATGAAACAATTCTGTAATGGTAAAGGAACTCTATTAAGTAATAAAAACATTAATATTGAATTAAAACTTCATAATACATTCTGTTGTATATATTTTCTTTAGGAATTCCTTTACTTCACTTTTGGAATAAACCAAACTCTGTCTCATAAATGAGACCCATTCCAGTCAAAAATGTGTCAAGCTAAATGATTAAAATCACTTACAGAACTTTTGAAATGTTATTTTCTTAAGCTTTTTATAATTAAAATTTTCTTTACAAAAAGTTGAAAATCTAGATTCAACATTTAAGTACCTCCTAGATTCAACAATTGTTAATATTTTGACAAATTTGCTTTCTCACTTTCCCTTCCTCTCCCTCTCTGTGTATGTACATAGACCTATCTATGTAAGTCCTGGCTTCATTTGAGTTTAGATAAAAAATTATTGATAAAGACATTTCTTCATTAATAAGAATACATCAAGTGGCAAGTGATGTCGGATTGTCTCATTATTAGTGATGCTGTTTAATCACTTCTTTATGGTGGTAACTACCAGATCTCTTTTTGTAAAAAAAACACATGTGCCTGGGCGAGGCTTTGGTACCATGTGAATATCCTGTTCCCCAACATTTCACTTAAAGGTTTCAACATCCTTTGGTGGCTGCCAGAATCTGTTATTCCGTCAGACTCTGTTGTTCCGTCCACATTGGTTAGCTGGCATTCTTCTGTACAGGTGAGCATTTCCTCATCCACTGTGGATGACCTACGGTGCCTTCTAAAAAGTTAGGGTTCATGCCTAAGTCTTCTCCTTTAATTACCATGTTTTGAGTGGGTCTCACCAAGTCAAATTTCTCCCTTTTTTTCGTGTTATTAATACTTTTCTTTCTTATACAACTAAATTTGCTCACCTTCTAATTTTCTCCTCAGACCTAAAATCAGCCATTTCTTCCAGGAGCCCCGGTGCCTTTTTTTTACCTTTTAGCCAGGGGTGGTATTTAGAAATCAGGATCTAGGTGTTGGGCACACCTATTGCACTGTGTCATTGCTTCCAGACCCTTTCAGTGTATGGGGCAAGGAGATGTGTTTACTTTTACTTATGAGTTCACACTGATATTGCTAATTTCAATTCAACATTAATTTTAAAATCATATTTGTATCTCATTGAAAATCTTGGTTCTTATTAATATATTTGATTCACACATACATATGTATATAATTTAAAATTATGGTAACATTCTGAGTGAAGTTTAAGATTTCTTTACAGTTCTTTTTGTACCTGGGGATTTTTTAAAAATACAAATGTTTGTGTCCATTTCCTCCGGATCTTCTGAATCAGAATCTTGGGGAGAGAACTGTGTCAGCTTTGTATTTTTAAACTGACAAATCCATGATCTCTTGCCCTCGTCAGTCTCAGGACTGCTGGGATATGTGAGCTTTGCTTTGCTTTTTGTAATATCTCTCTACCCTCCCACCCCCTTTTTTCCTTCTAAGATTATAATTTGGTTATAATTGTTGAATAACTGGCACAGGGAGAAAGGTGTGAGGAAATGGGAAAAGGATTGACTGGGAAGCAAAAGGATGTATCAAGAATTTGCAAGGAAGTGGTAGAGGGAGCTTAGCTACTGCCATCAACAGTAACTTTTTTTATTTTCTGAATCTCATTGTCTTCAGCATCTTCTTTATAGTTTTTCCGAGGATTTTAAATAGTAATCCTGTTTTGAAAAACATTTTAGGATTTATTTAATAATGGCCTAACATTTATTGCATATTTAGTGTTGCTAGGCACCCAACGTGTTTTATATATTACCTCATTTCATCCTTGCAAGGAACCTTACTGTGCTCACATATTAATATTCCAATTTTGTAAATGAGGAAATTGACTTAAATATATGTACTCTCTGCTTATTGAGCCACTTTTCAAGGAAAACGCATTTTATCTTCTGCCACAGGTTGGGTTATGCAGGAAGCAGACCCCTGAGGTGAGGATTTGGGTGCCTGATTCTGTTAGAGTGCTTTGGGGACCAACGCCTTTGGAAGGCAGGGGACACTCGCACAGCCGGGCGGAGTCGAGCTGTGAGGTGTTCTCTCCCGAGCCCTCAGCCGCCCCCAGATCGCTCCGGGCTAGGACGGCCCTTCTCAGTTCCAACGTGGGGCGGGAGGACCGGCTTTCGCCTCTGGTCCTTGTCGCCTCTGGTCCTTGTCGCAGACGGGCCCGGGACGGGCCGGCGCTCTCAGCAGCCGCGGGGAAGCGGGGAAGCGGGGACTGGGGGTCCTTTGATCTCGAAGGGATTCTGGGGTGGTCGTCACAGTGCCCACCGCATCTCCAGTAAATGTGCTATAGTTTCTCCAAATCAAATTGTGCCTGACAGAGTCTTCTTTTTTTCGTATTGTCTGTCCTTTTCATGTTTCCTGTTGAGGAGTGTATGTTCAAAGAAGTTTGCCCTTAAGTCTTTCACCGTAAACTGAAGTCTTTCTTTTAACCCAGTCTATCAGCTTTTAACTCCTTGCCTTGCATTGTATTGGCTGAGTCAAAATGTTTACGTTGAGATAATTTTTGCTGTTTTCTTTTTTAAACATCAGCTGTAGCATCCTCATCCAGTCCTCAAAATCTCACCCAGCTCGTCTTTATAGCCACGTTTAAGGCTCTCAAAGAGGTCAGCGCAAGAAAGTTCTTACGCTAACCCGGGCGCAGGAGCCTCTGACTTTCAAACCCTGCTTAGTGAAAGGCACCGTCTGTGTCACTCAGCACCTGCCCGTCCTCCCGGGACTGACGGAGAAAGTCGCTGGCTTTCTCAGCCTGCTCCCCTCCTGTCCCGGCAGTCTGTCCTCAGTGTGGACGTGGTGGCAGCAGCGCTGCGTGCTCTGTCACCGCCTGGTGCAGAGGGAACCGCTGTCACCTGCTCCTGGACGTGGGGACGCAGGGGCTGAGCAGTGCCAACCCTTCCTGCACGCCTCCTGCTGGTCTACCTTGTCCCTTGTGCCTGGAGGTATGTGCTCTCAGCTAAAGAAATGCCTGGGTTTTTTCCTTTGAATTAGGTCAGACTGTATGTTATAAATGTGCTGTTTGTTATCTTCTTGCTTTTAGAGTATATGTGGTCTTCACTTTTATTTGAGGATCTCAAAATATTTAAATATGTTCTGTAGTTTTAAAAAATAAATCATTCCAATTCACTATCCGGCAACATAATTTCTTTGCTTAACAATTTTTTTGAAACTGGAATTGAAATGCTTTAGAAGTATGCATCTGTCAAATATACTTTAATATGTGGTTGAAGGCCAATCTATTAAGATTACATAACCTAAAAATTAATGCTAGAATCCAACCACTCCTTTTAATTCCTTTATTCCTAATTTACTATGTATGCCTATCACTTTGGAGAGAAATTAAGATAAAGACTATTAACTTCACTTCTTAATTTTTAATTTAATTAAAAAAAATTTAAGTTTAACTCCATTTAAAGAAGAATCTTGAGGAAGATTGAACTGGGAGAGGGTAAGTGGGAGAGATCGGTAAAGAGCAAAGGGTAATGGAAAGCATTTACTTTCTTTTTTAAAAAGATGTGTCCATCTTCACAGAAAGTACTGTGCTGAGCAGGACTTGGGCTTCTCCGAATATCCCATTTTAGAAGCTATCATAGCACAGAAAGCAAAGAGATACCTGATTGAATATTTAATCAATCAATCAAGTTGATACTTGACTAAATATTTAATAATTGACTTCACTGCATTCTCTGATTTTATGCCTTTTAAAAAAAATTAAACTGAATTTTTTACTTTTGGATTTTTAATGCCACTTACAGTTTGATTGTATTCTCAAATGAAAAATATTCCTAGCTGTGCCCTGTGTGTGAACTTTCAGCCTAATCCTTTTGTGGTCCTAAGTATTGTTTCTCTGAGCCCTCTGTCAACTGTACTAGCCATGTGTTTTCTGTTTGATCTTTAAATTATGTAAAATGACCTCTTTTGCAATCAACAAATTTTATAGCTTGCTGTGATAGAGAACTTCCTATGGGGGAAAATCTCCGTTATTATATAAACCATTTTCTAACAGGTCAATTTTTTTCTGAATAAATGCTTTTTAAAATGAATTTAATAGGAAGCTTAACAATTTTTAAAAAATGTATACAAATGTGCTTAATATAGGAAATAAGGAAAATCAAAAGACAAAAAAACTGACACCTAAAAGCTTACCACCAGAGACAGCTACTGTTAGCTTTCTTTTCTTCTAGTCATGTCTGTGCCTTTATTTATTTTTTGCGTATTTGAGGTCAGTAAGCGGTATGTATATTCAATGTGTATATTCTACTTTGTAAAAACTAACATCATATTGTAAAGGTTTTGCACAAAAATTATTTTTCTTAAACATTATGTAGTTATATACTATTCAGTTAAGTGTAGCATAATTTTCTTGACGATTCTCTCATTATAGAGTATTGTTTGTTTCTACTATATTTGCTGATATATGCTGCAGTGAACATTTATGCATAATGTCTTTTCTGTAATTAAAATGATCTCCCTAGAATATATTCCCAGGTCTGAAGTTTTGCAGTCAGGAGGAATGAATACTTTTAAGGATTTTGATACATACAGCCACATGGCTTTGCAAAGAACTCTACCAGCATTATGCTGTCTATACTTTTTTTCTTCCTTAAAAGAGGGCCTAAGATCTTTGTGATCCTAAAAAGGTTAAGAGCCACTGATACGTGTATATAACAAGAGGTATTATGCTTCTTGAAGCCATCACTGCCTTTTAATTCTGGAAGCCTAGCACTTCAGGTGTACCCTGAAGTAGATGTATAAGAAATTTGTCAAAAATACGAGACCTGCATGTGACCAAAATTGAGGATGCCTTTCAGGAATACTAACAGGAAGTGGAAATGGTGGCAACTCTTCCTTGGTGTCAATTTGCAAACTTTATTTTCTTTACTTCATATTTGTCAGTGACAGACAAATGATAGATTTTTGAAAACCATTCTATGTTTCTGTGAAATCAGAATATTAATCAAAATAGCTCAGTTTAATGGTTCTATGTGCCAAAGTGACTAGCTGAAAATAATTTCTTTTTTCTCTGTATGAATCAAATCACATGAGTATATCATCCTCAGCATATTACATTTTATTATATCTTGATATTCACCTTGGCTAGTGGGCATCATAGTAAATTATTACCACCTTTCGAAATACTAATTGGATTTTCAGAAGTTTACGTCTATTAAACTAGCCCTTTCTGAACTATTTTATTATCAATTCTAGTTAATTCTAATTCATTGTATTGGTTTGAAAATAAAGGAAATTTTTATGGAAATTAAAAGTGATTCTAAGGAATATTTAGGTTTTGGATTTTAAAAATCTTAAAAGATACCTGTCAACTTATTTAGCTAAAATTTCCCTAAAAATTCTAGTTTAGGGTGTGAAAAACATGAGTGCCTTTCTCCCTGGAGAGAGTAAAATAGTTAAGATGGTCTGGAGGCAGACTTTATATTTGAATCTTACCTTTACTGCCTCGTTGGTAAAGTTACTTAAACTCTGTGCCTCAGGTTTCTCAACTGTAAAATGGGATAATAACAAGGGTTATTGCAAAGATTAAGAGAGATAGGAGTAATGTGCTTGGAACAGAACTTGTTACCTTGGATGGGTTCTTCTACCTCCTTCTCATCACATTATCATCTTTGTAGTAGTCATCATGATGGAAATCAGTGTTCAATAAAGCACTTTCACTGATAAATTGATTTACCTCTGTTTTTTCCTTTTGTTTCTGTCTCTTCCGTTTTTCTCATTAAGCCATTGGAGGCTCTGTGTTAACCTGACGGTGCTCTGGCTGATGTGTTGGCAGGCTGTCTTCAGCGTGTGCTGTGGTAACAGTGTGCTGCTTTTTTCAGGCGTTGGTTGACACCAGGATAAATGTGTTGCTTAACTTCATTATTCTAGGTAAAGAGAGAATATTTTTAATAGAAAACAAATAAACAGAAAAACTCTGGAGGACTCAGGGTCATCAGAAGATTGTGGCAAAATAAAAGTGAGACATTTGGTTAGACTTGGCCATTCCAGTGTTATGTATGTTATTTGCCATAATTTTACCTTCAGTTGCAAAGGAATGGCAGATTTCAGTTGTACCATGTTGGCAGTGTATGTATGACCAACTGAAGTTGGTTGGAATGTGTCAGACCTGCTAAATTTGGGCATATGTGATCGACTGGCTTCTCTCAGCTGATTGGAAGAGTTGATTCCTATTGCTCAACTGCTGCTGTGTCCTTCCTTCAAAGTGCCAAAAAGTTTTTTTGAAATGATCACTCTAATTGTTTATAAGGTGTTCTAGAAATAAGTATAAATCTTATGAACATTCTCATGATAGAATATTCTAACATTTAAAAAGTGGTGGTTAGCAAGATTAAGAAATGTAAATAGAAAGAAATGGAAAGTTAATTTAAAGTTAACTGTATCGTATTTTTAATGTTCTAATATAAGTGTAATCTGTTTACTACATAATAAATCAGAGATTGAATTAGGAAAACATCCTGTATTATTCGCCATGAGGGTCGGGTCTTGATGCGCTACTTGGATTCCATAGCGAGCGTCCTCATGTATCCTAGAAAACAGGCTGTTGATTGTGGATCCAGGTAAGTTCTCTGTAGGGGTTTTCCCCTAATCTCTTACTTTCTTTAATTGATACCTTTTACACTGTGGGAGGGAAAAAAATGGAACTCTGATCTTGTATGTACTTAGCATGTCCTGAGAAATATAGTAAGATCTTCTGTGATGGTGTAATTATCTTCCACTGTCTTTATGGGACCAAGTATTATATTTGATAAAATTTTTGGTTAGAGTAGAATATCAAAGCAACCATAATCATGGGTTCAAATCTTGAATAATTTGGTTTTCTTCCATAGCCACAGCAATACTTTTGGTCACAAAAAGGCAAGGATATTCTTTAGCAATGGTTTGAATAGCTCATAATTCACAGTATTACGTCAGTTAGAACAGTCAGCTTAACATAGGATGAAAACCACTTTAGTCCTTACTTATGGGAGAGACTGATTTAATTGTAAAATTGTTCAAGTATTTTCCCTTTTATTTCACTTGCTGTCAGGGGAAATCATAACCTAACACAATGAAGGAGCAAAAAAACGTTTGACAAGGCAGATCTCATTGTGCAGAGTGTCAGAACTGGCTACTTTGGTGTAAGTAGTTGCCAAAGACAAGCTTTATAATGTGATTAAAAAGCAGAATAAAGAGACATTAGAGAGTATATTCTAATTGGACATCAAGTATTTATTTTTGTAAATTTCTGGGTTTCTAGAAAGTAGAAACCATCATCAGGAAGTCTCTTTGAAGTGGTTTAGCATTGTGGCTAAATACACAGGAGTAGGAGTCATACAGACCAGCATTCAAATCCTAGATCACTTACTCATTATATGACATTGGACATGGTATTT
>CM052440.1:147297172-147325886 GCA_028533085.1 Varecia variegata | reverse complement strand
TGGACATGGTATTTAATCTCTCTAATCTTTGGCTTCCTCAACTATAAAATGTGAGAGTAAAATTACAGGACCTATCTCACTGGATAGTTGTGAGGATTGGAATATGTAACATACTTAACAATGTCTGATTATTTTATTCTTAAAAATCAAACTTTGAGTTGCTGTCCCCTCCCCCACCAAATGCATCTAAACAACATAAAGCATACACCCTCCTTTAGAAATATGGAGGCCAGGAAACATCGTGTTTCCTATTGTATAGGTGTTATTTTTTTTTATATGAGAGTAGGAATAAGGAAAATATAAATGGCAGATGATTTAGGAGAAAAGAAGATACATAATAGAAATTCTTACTGTGCAAAAAGAGCAAAAGACTGCATGACTCTCTTCAATTAGAGCTTTGCGGTCTGGTTGGGGAGGAAAACCCAACATATAGGACAGTTAGAGCATTATAAAGTATTGAGTAGAAATTCCAAAGAGGGAAAAATATCAGTGGAACTAGAGCAGATGGTGGGAGCTGAATCTTTCTAAATGGAGCTGGAACTGAACCGAGAAAGAGGAGGAGGAAAGCAGGACAGCACTGTAGGCTAAGGTGGCTAACATGAGCCAAACCCTAGAGGCAGGACTGAAGGTGAGTTTTGTATATGATCTCTAAAGGAACATGACTGACTAATGAGTATGGGGACAGCTTGAGCGAGTATGCAGTGGGTGACGTCGGAATGCTAGGCAAGAGAGTTTCAGATGTGTTAGGAAAAGATGGGGAGCCTTTCAGTCCCTTAAAAAAATACCTAACATACACTAGGAATCAGTGGTTTTTTTAAAAAAAATACATAATAACTGTATGTATTTGTGGGGTACAGGTGATATTTTCATACATGCATACAATGTGTAACAATCCAGTCAGGGTAATTAGGATATCCAGTACCTCAAACATCGATCTTTGTGTTGGGAACATGTCATATATTTTCTTCTAGCTATTTTGAAATACACAATAAATTGTTGTTAACTATAGTTACTCTGCTGTGCTTTTGAACACTAGAACTTTTTCCTTCTATCTAACTGTATGTTTGTACCCATTAACCAACCTCTCTTCATCCCCACCCTCCCTTCCCAGCTTTTGGTAGCTGTCATTCGACTCTCTACCTCCATGAGATCAACTTTTTTTAGCTCCCACATATGACTGAGAACATGTGGTATTTGTCTTTCTGTGCCTGGCTTATTTCACTTAACATGATGACCTCCAGTTCCATCCATGTTGCTGCAAATGGCAGCATCTCATTCTTTTTTATGGCTGAATAGTATTCCATTGTGTATACACACCACATTTTCTTTTTTCATTCATCTGTTCATGGACACTTAGGTTAATTCCATATCTTTGCTATTGTGAATGATGCTGTAATAAACATGGGGTGCAAGTATCCCTTTGATATACTGATTTCCTTTTCTTCATTTTTTGCTTTTTGTTTTAAGACAAGGTCTCACTCTGTCTTCCAGGCTGGGTGCAGTGGTGTGATCATAGCTCACTGCAACCTCCAACAGCAGGGCTCAAGTGATCCTCTCGCCTGAGCCTCCCAAGTAGCTGGGACTACAGGCACATGCCACCACGCCCAGCCAATGATTTTCTTTTCTTTGGATAAATACCCAATAGTGGGATTGCTGGATCCTATGATAGTTCTGCTTTTAGTTTTCCTACAAACCTCCATAGTGTTTTTCTATAGAGGCCGTACTAATTTACACTCCCACCAACAGTGTATAAAAGTTCCCTTTTCTCTACATCATCGCTAGCATCTTTTTTTTTGTCTTTTTGATAGTAGCCATGCTAATTTGGGTGATCCGATGCCTCATTGTGGTTTTGATTTGCATCTCCCTGAAGATGAGTGATGTTGAGCATCTTTCCATATACCTACAGTATTTAACAGGCAGGTCTGAGTGCAGTACACAGACTAGATTGAACAGAGGCGGCTGTTGGAGTGATTCGGACAGCAGTGGTGAGGGTTTGGGAAAGAAAAATGCCGGTGTCTGCTCCGATCCCATCCTTGTGTTGCAGCAGAGGGACTGTCCCCCTGACCAGGCCCCGTGGACCCAGCACAGCTTTGGCTCCACCCCTTCTACGTTCTCAGAAACTTTCTACTCTTGGCCCCTTCTCTCATGTATTTCAGTATCTCACCCTTGCCTTTGCTTTTAAAAGTGCTCAAGACTTTCCCATTGAAAACAAAACAAACCAAGATCTCTTATTGTCCCTCCTATTTCTTCCAGCTACCTCTTTGTCTCTGTTCTTCCCTTAACAGGCAAATTTTTCATGAGTGTCTGTTCGTGCTTGCGCTGTTTCTACACAGCCCAGCTCCACACTTCCACCCACTCCAGCTGGGGTCTTGACACCATTACACTGCCAAGAAAGCTCTCACCGAGTTATTGGTCAATGTCAGCTTCACGTTACCAAAAGCAATCCTCACCTTACTTGGCTTCCACACAGCGTTTAACACTGTTGGCTGTTCCCTCTGTCTCAAACACAGTCTTGGTTTTGGGTTTTCTGCCTACATACTGGAATTGTCCTCTAGCTCTTTGGTCCCCTAGCTCACCCTCTTCCATCAGTCTTTTAAGGGTTGGATCCTCCTGGCGGGATCCAAGGCCCTCTCCTTTTCTCACTTTATAATCTCTCCATCATTTGTTTTATCCAGGTTTTTGTGTCAGTTATTATCTACATAAAGATGTCTGCCAAATTATATTCTCTAGACCGCTGAGCTATAAATTCCATTTCCATCTCCTCTTGAATGTTTCAGAAGCACTTCTAACTCAGCATATCTAAAAAGGAACTCATCATCTTTAATTCTGGTCTATTTCCGTGTTTCCTCTCTCAGCGAATAGCATCTACTTGCATAAGATAGAAATCTTAAACTCATCCTTCATACCTCTCTCTTCTTTGCCACACATATCCAATCCATGATCAGATTTGTTCATTTTACTTCCTATAGTTTGAATGTTTGACTCCCCCCACCCTCATGTTGAAATTTGACCCCCAGTGTTGGAGGTGGGGCCTAATAGAGGGTGTTCAGGTCGTGGGGGCGGTCCCCTCCTGGACCGCTTGGCCCCGTCTCACTGTAATGAGTGAGTTCTCACTCTCCCTGTGAGAGTGAGAACTGCTGTTAAAAAGTCTGGCATCTCCCCTCCTGTTCTCTTGCTTCCTGTCCCACCCTGTGACCTCCGTACCCACTGGCACCCGTTCACCTCCTGCAGTGGGTGGAAGCAGATGCTGGCACCATGCCTCTCCTACAGCTTGCAGAATCGTGAGGCAAATAATCCTCTTACCCAGCCTCAGGTGTTCCTTTATCGCAACTCAAAGACACTACTTACGCCTTGAATCTGCCCAGCTTTCGGGTTTACTACCACCTGTTCCTTGATCTATCCTCATCCACCCTGGCCTCCTTCTAGTCTGTTCTCTTATGACTCAGCCAGAGGACTCTTTTCAAAGTGCTCCTGTCCCTTCCAAGGGGCATTGAAACTATTAACTCGCTTTTCACTGCTCTCAGAGTAAGACTGAAGTCGTTGCCATGGCCACCAGTCCCCGCTTGGTCTGGCTCCTGCTATCTTTAGCCTCACCTGGCCCCGGGCCCCTCACTCTGTGCTCCAGCCTCAGTTAGTCCTTCTTGCCATGGGCCTTGCTGCTACAGGGGCTTTGCACAACATGTCCCTTACCTGGGATACTCTGCCTTCCTCTCTTCACCTAATTAACTTCTCATCTTTCGGATATCTGCTCAGTGGTGTGCTCATTCTCAAGGAAGCCTGTCCTAACTTCCTAGATTGGATCAACCATCCTTAAAGGGTCCTACAGCACCACATTGATGTGATTATTTGATTTTCTGTCTCCCCCACTGGACAGAAAGCTCCGCAAGAGCAGGAATGTATTTGCTTGTCTTTGCATCCCTGTAACCTGGGCCGTAGTAGGTACTCAATACCTACTTGTTAATCCATCACTTAGGCATCTAAAGGAGTGTCTAGGGCAGAAAGAGGATCACAGAAATGCCTCGTCTTCTAGATGAGAGAAAATAGTACGGTGCTTCCACCTGTGGCTGGGGAGGAGGAAACCGAGGAGTCCTGAGGCCTCTCTGGGTCTGTGCTCCTGGGCCCAGGCCACCATGGTGTGTCAGGAGCAGGTGATGGGGTGATGCTGCACAGCTGCCACCAACATGCGTCTCCAGCCCGTACCTTCAGGCTTTGCAACTGTTCATTCACCATCGTAACTGCAGTGTTTAGCCCTGTTGACCGCTCCCTTCTTGAAATTTTCCCCACATTGCCTTCTCTAGTATTTTATTTTTAAATTTTTTCTATCTTTCTGGAAACATCTTGGCTTCTCTTCCCATTCATTTGCTTCATCAGAGCTCATTCCAAAATTCAGCTTTGCTCTGGCAAGCTTCCCTCGCATGGCTTCCATTTCTAAGAGGAAAAAGTCTGAACGAACCTCTTGGCAGTTCTGAAGAGGCCCCCTGAGGAACTTCCAGTGTCTCAAGTCCCATGTCCTGCCCCTCCCCAGCTGTCCCTGCACTCCCTATACCAAGCGATCGGGAGTTCCCTGCACACTCCATGCTCTTACACTTTGCACCTTTGCCTCAGCCCACTCCCGTTCTCCATCCCCACCTCCTTACCCCCCTGTCACCCCCCTGTGTCCTGGAGCCCCTCCTGTTTGCATCATGTATTCCCTTCCCCCAGACTGAGACTCTCTTGCAGGTAAGGCCTGGCATAGAGTAGGCCTGTAATAAATATTTAGATAACTAAAAGGATAGTTCTTTTATCTTTTAATGATGCCTATAAATACTAACCTGAATGCCAAATAACATCCCGATAAACTGGAGGATCACTGGAGAAGCATTCCCTCTTGAGATCATGCCTGCTAATAGTTGAAACGTAAAATGTCAAAAAGTTTATTACAGAAATAACCTTGATCTACTCTGAATCTATTTTTCTGTCTCACATAATTATGTTACCTTGTCACACACTCCTAAAATGGGTTTCTAGTCCTGACATGGTAGTAAAATGTTGTTCTATGCTCCAAAATGACATATCTGCCATGACAACTTTGAAGTGTTTTCTTTCTTGGAGTGATTTTTTTTTTTTATCAGATTTGCAAGAGAAGGTTATCATATACCGGTCAAAGTGTATATATTGTAAAGCCGCACATTGCGGGACTTTTTTTATGAGCTGTTAGAAAGCCACGCTTTAGGGCAAAGCAAGGAAGCAGGAGAGGAAAAGCTGTTTTGTGCATTTCCAGCTGCAGAAAGCAGTGACACTTCATGTGGAAGAGCTGTATTCATTCCGGATTTCCCCCCAGAGGGGTGATAGGACATTGCTTGTTTGGCTTTCAAAAGGGTATTAGATTCTCTCCCGACACAAATGCCACATTTGACCTCATTCTGCTCTCACTCGGTACAAAGTTTTCCTTAATGTCATAAGAATTATTGATGATTCTGTTGGTGAGATAATTTCCTATAAGATTTTCAGGAGGATGTGGAAATCATTATGGGGTTTCGCTGGGTGTGCCAGATGTGGAGGAGGATTAAGAATTAACCCGTCTGCTTGACTTCGGCCAGTATTAGGTTATAAAATGCGCTGTGATACTGGACACAGGAATCAAAAGGATAGGACTAAATAAGCACTTCCCTGGATTAAAAAAAAAAGTGTTGCGAGTGTGGTCCCAGGGGTTGATATTGGGAGTGCTTTTTAAAAGTATTTTAAAGATGATCTAGAAAAGAGAAAAAAGAGATTCTTAGCACTTCTCGGTAAGAAAGTGGGGTTGATTGGCACAAGATGAAAGTTCCAAAACATTATGTGAGTGGGCAGGAGAAGAGCAGATGTGACCTCATTTCCAATCAGTTCAGCCTTTAAGTAGCTCCTCTTTCCCCGCCTGATGAAATGGTGAGATTGTTCTTTTGAAGGGTGTGTTCAACAGGGTTAATTTCTTATCCTACTAAATCATTTGGTTTTTAAAGTATATTTCCTTTCTCCATTGCATACATAATATATATATGCATACATAAATATTCATGTGTTTAAAAATCTTCACAGATTTTATTTTACAATCTTTCTCTCATTACTGTGCTTTCATTTTTTTTTCCCTCTTTCCTGATAGCTTTCTTACTTTTAGGTCATTTTGTAGGAATAATACAGTTAAGATATTTATTATAAAAGATTGACAATTAAACTAACTTATTATATGTTAGTTTTAGAATAAAAATGCTATTTAGGAGCTTTCTTTTGAAAATTCAGGAGTTGCTTAGCTCCCAAACATGGAGAGTTAAAAATCTACCCATTGTAGTCTCTTATGATTTCTAAGAAGTATTATAATTGGCCTTTTACTACCTGTGGGAGATGGGGCTTTTAAATGGCATTGGTATGCCTGGTATTTTTAGCCCTGTGTTGACATATGTGCTCTTACCAACAGAATGGTGGCATAAACTTTGACAAATACAGCTTTATCACCTTTTGAAATATACCACAAAACAATGTACTGATCGTTTGTTTAATACTCATGTTTGACTCTTAAAGTTCAGTTCAAATCAGCTAAGGAGTTAAATAGTCACGATAAGAAATATTTTTTAAGACTGTAGTGTATATTTATGATTCAGTTCATGAGCTAAAGCATGAATTTTTATAAGGTCTCTAAAAGAACTTATTTAGATTTTAGAAATATTTTTCAATTTTATGTGTTTCATAGACTTCTTGATTAGTTGTCTTATGATAATAATTTTGATCTGGGCCAATTAAATAGTCTTATGAATAAAAGTTTTTTTTTTTGTAAAAGGATAATCAATTTGTTGTTTGTTATTTCCCTATTGTAAAAATTAACCTGTATTTTGGTCCTTTAATTCGCTATTTCTTCTTTTAATTTATTCCCCCTTGAGTATTACCTAATATTTTTCTGACCTGATTTAGCAGGAATCTGTTTGGAAGATAAATCGGCCTAGAGAGTTAAGACCAACATCAGCGGATTTACTTTCTCATGTTTAAATAAAGTACTCATTTTCCATGAAGTACCAAATTTTACTTGCAGACACGATTTATCCAAATCTGAAGAAAAGAAGAAACTAAAAAAAGGATTATTCAAATTTTAGATTTGTAGGGAAAGTAATGTTTTCAGTTATGTCATTTGGATTCCCAAAATGCTATCCTAAACCAAGCCAAGCAGTAGCATAAGATAATAGGTCTAAAGTCAATTTATATTCCAGCAGGATAATAGTAGACGACCCACAGCTAGATGTTCTCTGTTTACTCGGTCCATGAACAAATGTGCACCGAGTACCCACTGTCTGCTAGGTGCTGGGGACACACAGATAAATAGGATACACTATCTGTCCTCAAAGAGCCCTGAGTCTGGGGAGAAACATGCAAGGCAGTGCAGGAAGAGCAATGTTAGAAATATTCACAGCACTGTGGGAGGAGGGGGGGGCGGTTTCCAGGAGCTGGTTCCTGAGTTTAAAGTTGTTGGTTTGAACTATTGTGTGCTTAATGGTAATTTCACATTTAGAAATAATAGTGTTCCATGTTAGATATAATAGCGTTAATACAAAGAAAGATTTGTGTGAAATTTCTTTTTCCAGTTTTAATTTATATGTTGACAGTTGAAAGATTTTATTACTAAGAAATTTGCAGTTTACCCTGATACCTTTAAAATATGCAATGAATTGACATGGTTTTTTAAAAGTAAATTTTAGGATAATTTTAATAAATTTGATCACCATTTTTGGATGAACTAAATTTTGTTCAAAATTATACTATATATTTTTGAGCATATATAGTGGATTTATTACCCATGTTTACTAATATCACTGCCAAAACCACTTCTAAACTATACCTAATCACTAGAATAATCTAGAGTTCCAAAAGACCAAACTTAAAAATTAGAATATTTTTATATTTCTGAAGTTTTTCTTTTTATTAATAACATAACCTCTCATCTCTGAAGCACTTTAAATAAATGTATATCCTATAAAGAAATTCATACTTGTCCATTAAGATGGGGTTCTGGTAAAATGAAGTTAATATTTCTGGTCAGTTGAAGAGTGATTTTCCTAAAGCCTGAATGAGGAGGTGCCTACACACACACACACACACACACACACACACAAGTGTACTCACTTGCAGTGTCCAAGGATATGTGTGGGATTAAATTTTAAAAACTTACTAGAGTATCTACTTGAAATAGAGATGGCCATGGAAATTAGGCACTGACTAATTTAAAACTGGGGATACGATCAGTGGATAATTATTATCCAAAGAGAGAACATATGGGACTGATGTGTCAATACTTTTTTATATCCTAAATTGAAGTGTTAGCCTGGTAGGAAGAAACTTGTTCAACCCTTGTTTGGTTTCCTAGATGATTTTAAATGCTCAGAAGGGATAAAAGTTTTCCACTGTGAGCATCCAGGTCTTACTGTTTACCTGGAGGAAGAAGCCTTGTGTGGATTATGAGAAACAGCTGGGATGACTGTACCTGCCTTTGTCTTCTGCTTAAAAAGGGAATTCACAGCCTCCAAAGGGAGCAGACTGGAATGGATGCTTGGACCAGGCATCAGAAAATGTGGATGGTTTTAGATAACCTTCCTGAGACTATTGTCAGTAACTCAAAACAGTTGATCGCCAAAACAATTGTTGATATCTTTCTACTGAGCATATAGTATATTTAATACATTTAGTTTTGACATTAAATCTGGCAAATCACAAAGTTATCTTATCCTAATGATGGGGAAGAAATTTTGTTAAAACTGGGGAAAAGAGCTCAGACTTAAAACTTGCTATATCTAGATATTCTATAGTTGACCATGATTATTGTACAGGATGCACAGAGATCTTCAGAAAATTGTGTGCTGATGCAGATGGGCATCTCTTTTAAGAGATGTATGAATGATGTATGAATGAAAATTCAAAGATTGGTTAGCTAGTTGCACAACTATGAGATTTATTGGGAGGTTCTTATGTAATGGCAATCTTCCTTTTATTCGGATGACTAAATGTTCAAAAATGTGATATAGCCAACTTTTTAGGAAGACACCTATTAATTTCAGTACTATTCACTATAGTACAGGATAGATCTATATTATATATGCATTTTATTTGCTTATTTGGTTAAGGGGGGGGTTAGCATTTAATTCAAAATGCCCCCTTATAAACCTGATAAAATCTTTCCAGTAGGTGATTAAAAGTGTAGCACTAACTTACACACTTGTAACTGTGGTTGCCATAGTGCATCAGAAGTCTTGAGAGAAAAATAAAAGAAATAACCATTAGCTATTATATAATAGGCAGCTCTCCATAGTCAAGAGTCTGATGTTCCCGTCTCCAGGGTAAAGTTTGGGTTGAACGATAATAGTTTACTGTACCGTACTCAGCCTGGCTACCCTGCTGAAGTCTAACATGCAGCGTTAGAGTTGCTGACCTGGATTTCTGTTGGTGAGGCAGTCACGTGATGTTGATCCTGCTCTTTTCTCCATTCTGTTACCTTTGATTTATATCCTGGCCCGGTACTTAAGAAAGTCAGAAAGAAAAGGAATCCCTCCTAAGCGAGTCTGTTTCTTTGAGCAGATAATTATTCTCAGAATGTCATACTTTATCTTATTAAACCATACCCAGAGCTTGTATAGAACTTTTATATTTATATAAAGTTACCTAAAAGCACACTTTCTCCATTTTCAGGTCTGCCCTAGTTGCTAACAGAGGCATTGCCCTTGGAAAGTGGCCTTAAATCTCTTCCTAGTTTATACCTAGGGGGTACACTGTTAATACCCCTGTATTAAAATATACTTGGAATAGGGTCCTTTCCTGTAAGGGATGACACCTGGATATTCGAGGACTGGTGAAGTCTCTGTCAGACAAATTCCTTGGCCCCTGCCCCTGCCCACCCCCAGCAGGGCCCCAACTCCCAGTGCAGTCAGCTCTTAGGAGCAAGACTCGAAGGTCTTCCGTCAGCCCAAACGTCAGGTGGACTAGCTTGCGTTCCAGCAGTAGCTAAGCGGGGGAAACGAGGCACCGAGGCTGGAGGGCCCCACCGTCCCACCCACACCCTGCCACGCGTTGCTAGGAGTCTTGGAGCGCAGCCTACTAGCATGTCTCGTTCCCTCTGAACTGCAGCCTGTTTATTTTTACCACACCTGCCTGCTCTCTGAGTCTGTTTCTTGTGCTCCTTCTAAGTGAGTAAATGCCTCCAGAGAAAGGATGCTGATGGGATTTTTCTAATTAAAGGTGTTTTTGATTGAGAGTTTTTAAATTCAGAATGAAATTTGGCTTGTTAGACTTTTAAATTCTGTGGCTCACGAGGAATGATAACCCAATAGTGCACATGTTGTTCCGCAGTGCCCATTTCCTACAGCTAAGTCGTCATTTCTCAAGAGATCATGTGACTGCATAAGCTCATCATTAAGACTTTAGTTCTCCATGGTCCACCGATGATTTCAAATCCAAACAAGCCCATATTACTGCCATTTGCTCTAATGACCATTTTTTAAATCCCTTTGGATTTATGTAATTTCTACCAAGGTAAGACTATCTTGGAAAATATCACACATAGTAGAGTTTGTGGGTCAGGGGTCGGGGGGGACTTTGTCAATTATAAGGTGGATAGTGACTAGTGTGACTTTATTTATGGCAATCCATATTGCTATCTGGTGATAGTGATTATATTTTTCAGTCCATTTCTATCTTTATGAACACACTGATCGTGGAAAATTTTCTACTGGTCCTTTTTTCCATTTCTAGTCAACAGCGACTCATTGATTTTGGCTGTACAGTAAAACAGCTGGTGGTTATGAAGGTATCATAGTACCAGTGAGTCACAAAGGCATCTGCTGATTCTCATTCACTCTCAGGAAGAAGGAGTGTGTAGAAGGATCTCAGGGGAGTGAAGTATGACTCTGCTTTTAGCCATTCTTTGAGTCATACAGTATTAAGATTTGACATGATTATTCTTAATTGACTTGGAGTTAGACAGTTCTCATACTTGGTTTTGCCTTCAGATTAACAACATGCAAATTTTGAGAAGGAGCAAATTCAATTTTTCTGGCCTCATGTAGCATTATTGAGAGTGTAATACTGCACAGAGAATACAGAGGTATCGTTGGTGGATTCAGTAATTGTTGCCAGTAGGGACTGTCTGATCCAAGCTCCCCTCTCCCATTTCATATCCTCCATTCTCTGTCTTTCCCTTTTCTTCTCAGCATCTCTCTCACTACTACAACAGAAATTTTAGGATTCATTCATTTATTCAGTAAATATTTATTGAGAATTATGTGCCAGGATAAGCCCCGGGGATGCAGTGGTGTGTCTGATAGACTTTCACAGAGTTGAGTCTAGTGCAGAGATCGGGGGACCAGATCCAGCCCACACCTGTCTTTGTAAATAAAGATTCACTGGAACACTTCTATACCCATTCATTTTCATAGTGTCTGATGGCTGCTCTCACACTACAAAGGCAGACTTGAAGAATTGCACAGAGACCCGTGGTCTGTGAAGCCAAAAATGCTTAGTACTTGACCCTTCACCAAAAAAGTTAGCTGACCCCTGGTCTCACAGGTGATGACGGAGATGTTACGTAAATGCAGGCTGGAGCCTGAAAAGCCCCGTCTACCCTATCAAAGAGTGTGAACTCTCCTGAGGGCAGGGGGCCTGGTGGATGTTGTGAGCAGGGCAGGTAACATGTTGAGCGTTAGAAAAGTCCCTGTGGCTGTTGTGTGGCGTGTTCGTGCGTTAGGATGAGAAGCACTAAGCTGTGGTGGCTGAGAGTATGGACTCTTGAGCCAGACTGTTGGGACTGAAATTTTGAGTGCCAGGTACTGATTCTGATCTTGGGTAACTTCTCTGTTAGGATTTCTGTCTATAAAATAGTGATGGTAATCAGAGTACCTAATTCATGGGATTAAAAAAGTTAATATCTGTGAAGCACTGAGAATACAGTGTTCACAATTGTTACAGTTGCAGTAGTGCTGCTTAGAGGTGACAGTGGCCCCAGGCAGTGGCAGTGAGGATATGAGAAGTGGCCAGACTCAGGGGCTACACAGGTGATGGAATTAACAGGGATTCGTGATTGATTGGATGTCAGTAAGGCAGATAAAAGAGAACAAGAAGTTGAGGGTGAATTGTGGGTTTTGGGCTTACTCAGTCGAGCGAATGGTGGTTCCAGTCCCTGAAGAAAGGAAGACAGTAAGTGAAACGGCTTTGTGATGTGAGGGGAATGGTAGGTTCAGTTTGGGGTATGTTAAGTTTAGGTGCTGGAGGGCTACGCATAGAAATGTTCAGGAAGCAGCTGACTGTGAGGTCTGGCGATCAGAGGGGTGGTGTATGCTGGGGAAGTGGATGTAGGAGTGGTCAGTGTAAAACTTGTCACCAAGCTTGGAAGAAAACGAAATAACCCAGAACAAGGATGGAATGACAAGTAGATTTCTTATGGAACCTTAAAGAAACTGACAGTTTAAGATCACACAAAGAGCCATTAAGTCAAAGAAAAGATCAAAACAGTTTTTGGAGGAAGAGAAGCATGAAGCTTGAACCCATTAAAACTTCTCTTGTTGAAGTGGATGAATTTGAAAAATATTTAAATTTGCAATTTTTATATTAGCATAGACCAACCTAAGCTATAGCATGTATGTCACAGTTCGGGCAGCTTGATCTCATGCACTGTCATATTCCATGTTCTTCTAAGACAGTTTTCCCCGTGGAGCAGTAAGTGCCTGAGTGGATGCCGTGGCTGTGGATGTCGGCATCTGATGGCAGCTCAAACTGCTCTTCCGTATTTAGGGACATTTCCTTTCTTTCATTTTTTACCTCCCCATTTACCAATTACTGGAGCTGTGACGTGAAAAATTGAAGCGGGGAGAATGTCTTTCTCTTTTTTGTTGTTCTTGTACTTGGTTCAGCATCAGCAACTTGGGTTTGGTGTCTGACAGCATTTCGTAATGATTTCTCTATTTTAATTTACTTACAATACTACCATAAGTGAGTGGCATTTTGGAAAGATCCAGGAGACAAATTGAAGCAACAAACACTTTTTCCATGATCAGAGTCACCCCTCAGCCTCAATGCTCATCTGTCTGTTGAAGACTCGTGCCTACCTTACGCTTGTCTTGGGATTAGTTAATTCCCAAGAACCCTCAGTCCTTCATGAATATAAGATTTCTGGCAAGACAGTCTTCTACCATTTTACTTCTGACTCGTAGTAGAGCTCACAGGTTAGGCGCAAGCTAAGTCCCTGCCACTTAGGTGTGTGACAATAGAAGCTGATCCAGAGGTTTTATTGACCTATTCTGCATATCCCTAAAGAAAGTTACCGCATTTATCTGGTCAGGCTGTGTTGCATTTCATATTTAGTATTGTATTATAGGGGAAAAGTTGTGGAAAACTTTGAAACGATCCCAAAAGATGATTTGGTCTTCTTTTGGGACTCAACTTCCCAGGTTACCTCACCCTTTCCTCCTTGAGCTATTTTACAATCTTGTAAGTTGTAGAAAACTGACAGTACTGCATTGAAACGGGGGTTGTGTCTGGTGGGACGCAGCTGATTATTGCCCTGTGCATGTTGACCGGCTTAACTAGTTTGGCATCTGTTTGTAAGTTCTTTGCAGTGTTCTTGATGTTTACGTGTTTGTTCTTTGGATTTATCTTTGAACCAGTTGTACATCTCACGGGTTCTCTTTTTAGTGCGTTAATTAAAATCCAAGCCTCATCCTCAACAAAGTTGTGTTACATATACACATGTATGTTGAACACACGCATGTAGCATCTCCAGGAAGGTTCAGAGGAAACTGCCGCTGTGGGCATCTCTGCAGAAGGGAACGGGAAAGCTCGCTCTTCACTACACGCCCTTTGGAGCTTCTGAATCTTGAGTCGTATCTTATGTTACCTAATTGAACAAATAGATAATTTTTAAAAATTCCTTTTTAACTCCCCAAAATCCATCCTTAGTCATCCCTTACCTGCTAAATTCATATCTGAAATAATTTTCTATAGAGATTTTTGCCTCTAAATAAACTATCAGCAGGCAGCAACCTATACATCAACATCGTACCTAGAGCCTTACCTCTGTGTTCCTGTGTTCTTTAGAGCAAAGTTTTCAACCTTTTCAAGGTAGTTCTAAAGCTGTGGAAAAATTTTGGTCAGATGGTGCTAACTGTATGATTAACGTGTTAAGGAATCACACAGTCTTGGGTGGAGGGAGGCAGCAGACCAGTCAGCCTGCTTTGCAGTGTTCCAAGTGCACCTTGCCTCCTCCCCAGCTGTGTGCTCTGTGACCCCCTGTCTAGTTGCAGTGAGCAGCTCTCCCTTAAGCTAGTGATTCCCAGGCTCAGATGCATATTAAAATCACCAGGGTGCTTTTTAAAAACCCAAATGCCCAGACCAATTAAATCACAGTGTCTGAGGGTGGAACACAGATACCAGTATTTAAAAACTGCTGACGTGATGCTAACATTGAGAAACACTGCTTTGTGCAAAGACTGGTACTGGATTAGCAAAAACTTAACATATGATACCTCAGAAGCAAAAGCACTCAGGATCTATGACTCAAAGATGTGTGTAGGTGATGAAGGGTCCAAACAGAAAAGAGAGGCACCTTTACTGTGAATATCTTTGTATGCAGAGTCTGCTTTTACCTGCCCACCTGTGGAATGGGGCATACTAGGTGTTGGGTGTGGTCTAAAAGCCCAAGCTGACTTGGCTACAGTTATTAGAGGTTTTTTTTAATAGTTCTGAATGCGGAAAAACTCTAAGTAGAAAATACTGAATCTCGACTGTTAAACGCATATCCCTACCTTGTTCCTCCGCCATGGGGGCACTAAGCCAGCCTAGCGAGGGGTGACATCCATCTCACACCACTGCCACCATATGGCCGTGTTGCTGACAAAGGGTTATGTTTATCATACACCTGATGACTGGGAAAACCGCATGCTGTACATGACCTATTAAGTGTCTGTTTTAATCAAAGATTCTAGAACCTCATTGCGCCATCCCTTAACAATGTGCTTTATGAACAGGTCTTTGATAGAGTTAGGTTTATAAAGGGAGAAGTAAACAATGCACCCATTCACTTGTTTTGGAATAGTAAGATGAGGAAACAGCCTATTTCTTGGTATTTCCTTTCTACCCTGAAAGATATCCTCTAATGGGAAGTCCTGATTAATGGCCTGCTCATATTTCACATTTTAAACTGTTTTGTTGCCTCAGCCTTTTTTAAAACATGAAAATTGGTATCATGAACTCTACTGTGGTGGTTTGCCTTCATGTACTCATTGTATATCCCCTCCCTTTTGTATAGGAAGACAGAGATGTCAATAACCCCATGCCTAACCGAGGAGGCAATGGACTAGCTCCCGGGGATGACAGATTCAAACCTGTGGTACCATGGCCTCATGTTGAAGGAGTAGAAGTGGACTTAGAGTCTATTAGAAGAAAAAACAAGGCCAAAAACGAACAAGAGCACCATGCTGGAGGAGACTCCCAGAAAGACATAATGCAGAGGCAGTATCTCACTTTTAAGCCTCAAACATTTACCTACCGTGATCCTGTGCTACGCCCAGGGATCCTTGGTAACTTTGAACCCAAAGAACCTGAGCCTCATGGAGTGGTTGGTGGCCCTGGAGAGAATGCCAAGCCATTGGTTTTGGGACCAGAATTCAAACATGCAGTTCAAGCCAGCATTAAAGAGTTTGGATTTAACATGGTGGCAAGTGACATGATCTCACTGGACCGCACCGTCAATGACTTACGTCAAGAAGAGTAAGCACACATCCTCTTCCTTCTAAAATTGGGGCAGCTATTGCTTTGATAGATGTGGAGGTTTAGTTAGAGTGTTAGAATGGAGAGATTATTTATGCCTTAATTTTAAGGAAATAAAAGTTTCGTTGATCAGCAAAATGGCCAGAAGGAGGAGGTACCTCCATTTATACCATCTTACTGAAGGTATGGTGTATAAAATTCTGGGGTCTTCTGCATCAGTGGTCCTCAAACAGGTATGTTCTACCAGTTTTTTTGTTTCCAGTCCACAATGAGAAAATGAGCTTACACCAGGATGTAAATCAACTACACAATTAAATACTTTGTTTAGTTCAGCTGACAATTTTTTAATAGCAAAACTTCCTTGATGTGTTGGTTTTCATTCTGGAGCAAGCTGCTTATCTTGCTGGGGAACAATAGCAAATAGTAACAGTGCTCTGCATGTCTCATGTAATGAACTAGGTTTATGTTTGCTGTAATGTTTTTCTCAGTACTGAAACTGGGAATTGAAACACTTGAATGTGTGCAAAAGGAACACTCAGGTAAAACTGTGGCCTAAACTTTCAAATTCTTTTCACGTAGTAAGATTTTAAAATGAGGATTTCTAGCTCTTACCTTTTGATAGACACTGATTATTGAATGAACTCGAAGCTTTTCTCTTTCAGGTTATTCAATAACCAGTTCTACTGCTATAGGATCTAAATAGCTTTCATCAATGTGGATGCAAATTTAATTCACTGCTGTTAAAGAAAACACTCAAAATGTATTCCTGATGATGTACTGTTAGCATCGCCTTCATTTTAAAAGGTTAACACAGCAGGTGCACACCCCCACACCCACCTGTGTACACACACATACATGCATACACGTGTGTATTCACTAGCATTCTTTATGACCACTAAGTAAAATTCCATGTCTAATACAGTGCCACTCAATAGACTGTGGGCGTTCATATATGTTTATTGGTAAGTGAGAGGGATGAATGAAATTTGCAAAGGAAGTAGGGGTGGAAGTATAGCACCATGATGCTGATGGTGAGAGGTCTAACCTCTAATACGGAGAAGAGTTAGAGCATCTCAAGGGGCTGTGACAGAAAAATCTTGGAGCAATTTATTCCCAATAAAGTAGAGACTTGCCTAGTTGTAGGGTTGCCAGATTTAGCCAATAAAAATACAAGACACCTAATTAAATTTGAGTTTCAGATAAACAGTGAAAAAATTAGTATAAGTTATGTCCCAAATATTTCATGGAATGAATGTACTTTAAAAAATTTGGTATCTGAAATCCAGATTTAACTGGGAGTCCTATATGTCATCTGGTAACACTCCTAGTGAGGAGTGAGGGTGATTGTTGCCGAGTTACAGTTCCTACCACCGAAATACAGCCTGGGGCATTTCTGAGGTTCATTCCTTCAGTCTCTGCTGCCACCGCTCGAGTCCATGTTAACTGTGCATTCTCCTGGAATCCTACAAAGTCTCCTTATTAGTCTCCGTTTCTATTACTGCCCCTTACAGAAACCAGTGTGGTCTTTTAGAAACCCAAACATAGCCCACTAGAACCACCCTACGCTTGCATTGCACTTAAAGTGAAGCCCAAACTCCTAACCTGCCGCAGCGCGGTGCTGTGACCCTTCCCTGCCCGTGGCCCTCCTTGCTGCTGCGCCTCTTGCCCACGTCCCTGCAGCTGTGTGGGTCTGTCTCAGGTCTGTCTCAGGTTCACTGCGCTGCTCATCCTGTGTCCGTGAGCGCCTGCCCCCTTCGTCCTGTGCCTGCCTCCTCCCCATCCCTGATTCCCATTGGGACCTCTCTGTCCAGGCTGTGTGATGTGGTCGTGCCCTGCTTTACTCTCTAGCACCGCTCTCTGCATTTCGTTCGTGTTGTTTGTTTGTTGACTTTCTCCTGAGAGCCAAGACTGTGTCTGTTCCGCATTCCCAGTAGCACACACAGGAGCTCAGCACTAGCCGGTTGTGTCTGTCCAGAGGGAATGGATAGATGGACGGGTGGAGTCCGCCAGAGTCCGAGCCTTAGCTCCAGTGCAGGATGTTGGATCTTTGACCAGCCACTTACCCTCTCTCAGCATCAGTTAGTTACCTGGTCCTTAAAATGGGTCTGACAATACCAATCTTTCAGGACTGGCATTAGAATTAAGTGACGTAATAGACCAGAAGACTTTTATTACAGGCCTGTTGGTTAGAAACTTAAGTATTAGCTGTTTTTACTGCTGTTACTGTTTTCAGTATCTTCTTGTCAACCTTTGAATATTTTCAGTTACTGTTTAACGTTGATACTCTCTGTTGCTTTTTGGAAAACATAAAAGGCACACACTGTCTTATCCACATCATCTTCTACTTGTACCTTCTGTGATGGCAAAGCCTCGACCTTTCCTTTGAAAATTTCAGACACAATTGTCATCTGAACCTCCCATTTCTCTGAGTCCTCGCTGCTTCCTGCAGTTCCCCTCCTGTCGCTTTTCCTTTCCTTTTTTCCTTTCTTTCTCACTCCTTTTCTTTTTCTCTTTCTTTCTTTCTCTCTTCGTTTCCTCCTTTCCTTTTTACAATTTATTTTTATTTTTTAGAGACTGAGTCTTGCTATGTTGTCTACGTTGGCCTTGAACTCCTGGTCCCAGCATCTTCCCACCCCGGCCTCCTGAGTAGCGGGGACTACAGGCGTGTGCCACTGTGCCTGGCTCCTCCCTTCCTTCTTCCCTTTGTTTTCTTTTCTGCTCTCCTTCCCTTCCTTTCTTCCTTTCTCTTCTTTTCTCTTTCTTTTCTCCTTCCTTCCTGCCTGCCCGCCTCACCTTGCACAGGCCGTTCTGTTCTCTTAACACAACTGGATCAGTCCCTAGAAGTAGGAAGTTGCCTGTGTTGTGTGTCATTTCTGTAAGTATTGTATCTCCAGTCAAATAAAAGACTCAAGACTTTCTTTGAAAGTCTATCCTAGTGATAAAACTCATTTAATATTTCAAAATACTCAAATATAGTAGCCCCCAGAAAAATTCTTTTCACTGAATCCAAATTAGTTTTTAAATTGGACTCTTTCAGACACTTTTGAAAAAGTGAGATAGGCTTCATTCCTCTTTGTACACTTGAAATTCGATGTAGAGTATACAAATAATTTTTAAGTAAAGTTATTCATGATTCAGAATGTGGATAGTCTTAGAATTTTCTCTAAGAAAACCAACAATGAATAAACCTCCCTTAAGTTTTGCATCTTATCTAACAATGCATTTTAGCACTTTTCTGCTTTTATTGGTAACATTGAAAACAAGCCGTACATCTGTATCACGCACATGCACCCTTCCCCACCCTCATGGCAAATGTGCTCTGGGGCCCCTCCGCCACTGGCGTGGTCTGGCTGCTTTTCGCAGCTTTGGAATCTAGGCCTTTACAGCCTGTTCTCCTGCCTCTGTCAATCATATAAATGAGCCACCTGCAAAGCTTTGAAACCAAGCTTTGCGCTGTTTGTCCAGCTGCGACATCTGACACCGTGGTTAACTTGTTCGTTCTTGTGGCCATTCTGTCGTCTTTTCAGATGAATGTTCTCTACCCGAGGAGCAGGCAAGAGCTGCCCAGCTGCTGGTGTGACTCATACTGCTGTATGTGATAGCTTTGAATTACACTCACTGACTGAGTAATTTACTGGCTGTTGATTGCTTGTTAAGAGAGTGAGTAACAGTATTTTGAGTGAACTGGAGGCCTACTTCTTTTTTAAAGACTTGAGCCAAGCATGACTTCACCTGACTTCACACTTTTTTCTATAAAAAACAAATAGGATTTTCTTCACAGTTCAACAGATGCTGAGTATCTCTGTCTGCAAGGCACTGTGCTAGCCGCCGAAGGATGCTATAATGAGAAAACATCGTCCCTGCCTTCAAAGGGCTCACGGTCTACCCTGGGGAGAAAGGCAGGAATGCCGGAGTGTACGGCAGAGTATAACGGCCGTAGGAAAAGTCTGAGCAAAATGACGTGGTTCTGCGGAGTGAGAGGTCATGTCAAGTTGCAGGGAGTATCAGACTAGTGGGTAGAGGTATCTAGAATGGATCAGGGGTGAAGAACTGTTAAAGGGTTAGTGGCATTAGAGCAGGAACTTGAGTGGAGTTTAGAGAACCAGGAAATGGAGACTCAGTGTAAGAGAACAGAAGAGTTAGAATCAGTGGGCCTTGGCAGGCGATCCAGTGGAAGGAGGAATCAAAGATAGAGCCAAGGATTTGAAGCTCAGTCGCACACAGAAGAACAGTGCCAGGAACAGACGGGGTGGTTTCGCACAGAACTGCCCAGGCTCCTTTACTTAACCAGTTTGCTCCTTGGCTTCAAGTGAACTCACGCAGAGACAGTGAGGATGAGGAGCTTGTTTATAGGAAGAGGTAGAAAGTTCTATTTATGGATATGTTAGATTTTCTTCTGATAAAGTTTGGGATTTTATTTCCTTTAATGTGAACTACGGATACAAACACATGAAATTTTTCTTATCCTTTTTCTGCCCAAGAAGGCAGACAATCAGAGGTATATCATCCAAGCTATTTTGTTTCAAACAAATGAATTAAATATTTTGACTTGCTGAGCAAATCCATCTGCTTCTAATAGTTAACCTTTTTTCCCACCTACACACCTTTTGAATTTCTGTTTTGTAGAAAGCTATCTTAGTTGCGTTTACAGAGTGAAATAATAGATGTAAAATGCTTTGAAAATTCTGAGAGCTATGCAAATGTTAATATGATCCTTAATATCTTTCTTAAGCTTGTCTGTGGGAAATAGTTTTTTTTAAAGATATTTTATATTTATACTCATGCCTTATCCACCATATAATTTTTTTTCTTACCTGATGCCAAAATAAATATTTAGTTTTATACTCTAATTTTATTTAAGGTGAATTGTGGTTGTGAGCTTTTCTCATTCTCTATCCATGTTAAAGGCTCTCTTTGATATCTAACAAGTTGTTTAGAACATAGTGCTATAATTTATAAAATGTTTGCTATTTTTAAAACGTTGATGTAGTTGAAATGCTATAGCTTTCCTTTTCAGTTTTTACACATCATGACCCATAGTTTTTAGTGAGGCTAACTGCAACCTTAAAGCCACTCACAGAGGTTAAAACAGATATTTAGAATAATATATAAATCATACACACACATATATATGTGAATCATGAATATACATATATATTTCAGGACTTTCCCCCCATTTCTATGATCAGAATATATGTTGATTCTATGTGACCATCCAGCCTCCGCCAATGACAGTTTTTAACACACAACCTTTTTCTCTCATAGACTGCTCGAAATATTTTTCATTTTTCAGACTGTAATTTGGCAACTTTAGATCTAATCTGCAGGAAGCACATTTGAAAGTGGTTTCAGATGACCCATGAGGGACATGTTGCTTCTTTAGGTGCAAAAAATACTTTCTAACTGGCCTGAAAATGTTTACTCTTGGAAACTGGGGTACTTTGGGATTTTCAGGGGTTTTCCAGATTAACTTCAAAAATAAATTGCATTCTGATGCCTAGTTTCTTTTCTTCTTGTAGGTACACAAATGCGAACACAAAAGCATGTATGTACGTTGCACTTTGGAATTTTCTCAATTATGGTAGCAGAGCTGATTTTTGCTTAAGGTCCTGGGTAACAACAGATGTATTTAGGCAAACTGAAATTATTATGGAGATTGGGGGTAACTATATCACCCCAAATTTCTGCAGCAGTTTTGAGGGGTACCATGTTCATGGAGTGAGGCTAAAAAACTGGACATAATGTGATACTCTAAGCTGCCATTCGTAGAGAGCAGCAATCTCGGATCCTTCTATCTCTGAAATGCCTTCTTTCCCTGGGTAGGATTCTGGGAAGGCTCACTTCCCTTAGTGGGATCATTCTCCTGCTCTGACTTCATTTGGTTGGGAAGGACCTTCCCACTCTCTGGTCCTTGTCCAAGTTAGCTTCATTTCCCCTCCCTTTATCCACTCAACCCCTTCCACCAGCATTACAAATCATAAAATATGCCTGATAAGTGTTATAAACTCACATTGCATTAATTGTTTTTTCATGGCCCTCTATCCCCAACCAGGAACTTAGAATAAATTCCTCGGAGAATAGTTTGAAAAATATTTATAGTGGCACCACTAGATATCCCATCACATCCCACCCCAATGACAGACAATTTCAGGAGAACCTTGATGCTTTTTTTTCCTTCAGAATAAATTTCCTTCCAATGGAGAAGGGATGTTTTTTGTACCGTTTCTTCCTCTTGGAGCATTTCAGTTTCGGAGCTAACAGTGTTTTCAATGTCCTCTGCTAAAAGGTTATCAGTTCCTCTGAAAAGAAAGCCTCTGCCAATAGACCCGGACATGCTGAGTGCAGTGTGGCTGGCAGAACCCGAGCCCCTTCCGTCCGGGGGTCAGCAAGGTCCCTCTGGTGGTTTAGCAGTTCAGACTGTTAGATGTAGCCAGAACCGTTAGATGCAGCCTGTTTACTGCAGCGTGTGTTTCTTTATGCATAGTGGCTCTTGTGTTTGGTAAATAGGGAAATGGTGTCAGTTCAGTGTAGAAGTCCTGGTAGTTTATAAATTTCCTCTTGCATGTTAATGTTTGGAAGTGATCAAGGGGCCAGGTTACTCACAGCTAGAGAGACAGGCATAACAGTGTACTTATGAAGACCTTATGGGGAAAAGTATCAGTTCTGCAGAAATGTCTCTCTTTAGTGCAAGAAGTGGAGGAGTTTAGTGGCTTCAAGACCCGTTACGCTTGCCACTGTGTTAAACTGTCTGGGGAGGCTGCGAGTGCATCCGAGGGAGCTGAGAAGGAAATTGATGGATGAAGAAGGCTATTCTTGGATTACACTTTTAATGTTGGTGAAATTGCTCAGTATTAGAAGTGAATGCCTCCAAAGACCCACAGAAAGGAAAACCCAAGCTCCTGGGTTTCAAGGCTGTGAAGGATGAACTATGACGTGTAACGCAAACATCAGTGGCGATTTCACTGTGCTGATTGCTTTTGTTCTCCTTGGGGCTCTGGTCCCAACTTCTGTGCTATTTTCCCCTTGAGTCCAAATTTTTTTAATGGATGATTTTGCCAAACAGAGAGTTTACAGGAATATATTATATATATGGCATTGTAGAAGCACCTGTATTGCACCTGAAGGACAGTCAAAGCCAAACCACTGGCCCAAGCCATAGGGCCATAGTATGACTGCAGAGCCACACTAAAAGAGGAAGAAGGGGAGAGATTTTTCACACTTAAGATGAATAATTTACAGGAAACTGGCTAGCTGGTAAACCAAGCATAAATCAACATTTAAGGAAAAGGAAGATCCCCTACCTTTCCATTTATTCTAGAAACACAGCAACTATTAAAAAAACAAAATAGCTCTCAGTGAGCAAGTATTCACATTGGGCCACACACTTGGGAGAAACTTGGACCAGTTTAGAGCCAGGACTCGCTATTGCCATGATAGGCATAAAAACCCGAGATGGCAACTGCACCCCATTCACAGTTATGTGTGGGGGTCTTCCCCCTAATGTTGGGGAGGAGACACTCTTTAAAACTAGTTGAACCAGGCCGGAGGCAATTAGGGAAACCACCTCTGGAATCTCAGAATGAGTTTCAAGCTGACATGACTCCATGGTCTGTGGGGATACTTTGTGACAGCTCCCGTGATAAAGGTAAGTTGTTGGAGAGCTGTCAGGCAGGAGCATCAGCAGCAATTTTTTTTTCTTCAGCAAGGATTTTGGAAGTAATAATATGAATAATTTGTTGTATAACTTCTTGGATGCACCTTTGAGTAAGTTAATCATCTTTGCTCATTTTAAGCTAAATATGTAAAAGATACACATGGTATATTATAAATAGAATTGTTCTTTCATCATTCTTGCAATATATAAGGTGACTGTGCCAAAAAGTAAAAAGAGCCTAGCACCAAAACCAAGCTAATTACATGACTTAGAATTATATAAATAATATAATTTGATTACATTCAGTAAACTTTTAGTGCATCCCTGGGAAAGGGCCCATGGCCTTGCTTTCCTCTTCCCTGAATCCTGGGAGAGATTCCACTCTTCAAAACGTAGCTAATGTGTAGGAGGAAAATCACATTTTCGATAACCTAGGAACTGATTTCAGAATGACGCCCGCCATTTTAATGAAATGGAAAATATTCACGTACCCTCCAGAACAGGAAGGCCCAGCGAGCAAATCAAGAGCCAGGATAAAGGGCTCCGGAGGAAGATTTGAGAATCTAAACTACCCTGGAAATGCACAGCCGTCACTTTACAGGAAAGAGTTGTAAAGTCTTTGGTGGAAGATGTGGGCGACAATGTGCCTCGTCTTTTGTGAGGCAGGAGCTCCCTCCAGAGCCCAGACACGCCAAGCCGCGGCCTGCTGGAGTGGGCCCATGGGGAAGGGTCTTAAGGTTGATTTCTTCTCTGAGTGAGAGGGCAGGGGGAGGAGCATAAAGGACAGAAAAAGTCTCTCCTGAAGTCTGTGTAAACCACAGCTACTTAGGAAGCAGCACCAGGTGCTCTTACTCAAATCAAGTGCAAAGGAGGAGCTGTGGTCCCAGCAGACAACAGCACAGTAGATTAGGGTTTGGCCAGTTCTTGACCTCGTGTCTATCTTTTGTTGTATGGCGCTGGCCTCTGTCTCTGCAGTCGTATGCCGGACGCTGGGGCCGGGCCAGGGAAGGGCTGGAATGAATGATTAGTGTACTAGGGGCATCACTGCAGGTGCAGAATGGCAAAGAAAGGCAAGTTCCAGCCCCAGGGTATTTATTCCACGTGTTGACATGGTTTTCAGGAATATTTCTCATTTCAAACGAAGTATAAGCTGTGTCTTCCACTTCCACCTCACGTAATTAACTATGTTTCTGTGACTGCTTCTTTCCCTTATTTCTCTGTTACAGCAGCTAATGACAGAGGGCGCTCAGTAAGTGGCAGTAAGGATTGACAGCATCGATGTCCATGTATCGATCACCTGCTGTATGTCTGGCAGTGTGCTAGTTTTTTTTGATATACTATCCAATCCTTATAACTATACTGAAACAGTATATTTTTATTTTGACTATATTTTTAGATGATGGAAATGAGGCTCAGAGAGGTAGATAACTTGAAGGTTACACAACTAAAAGATGGAATTCCTGGGTCTCAGCTTCTGGCTCATGCACCATGTTACCTTGATAGTGATGCTAAACTAACGGCCAGGGGCTTGTGGTCCAGTATGCTATAGGATGTTAACCTTTTAAAGAGACAAACAGAGGAAGTTATTAATAGAAAAAGGTAAAAGGCAAAGGCTTTGTGTCTCATTATGCAGAATTTTTTCCTGTCTCCAAGACAGTTTCTCGCTCTCTGCACTGTTGATGTTGGGCCGGATCATTCTTTGCTGGGGGCCGTCCTGTGTGTCCAGCAGCATCTCTGGCATCTACCCACTGGGTGCTGGGAACACACACACGTACCTGCTTCCTCATCCCAAGTTGTGACAATGAAATCTCCAGACTTTGCCACATGTCCTCTGGAGGGTACAGTCGCCCCTGATTAAGAATCACTGCTCTAAGGGGTCAGTCAAGGTAATGTGTGTGTGGGGGTGACACAGTGAAATGTACAGGGATGGGATTTATGGCATCGAGGGGAAGAGTCGGGTCAGCCTGGTGGAAAGGGACGTATGGAGAGGAAGGCTTAGTCCTGGGTAACATGAAGTTAGTTGTTAGACGTGGAGGGTCTCGTGAAGGCTCACAGGCTATATTGTGGCAGGAGAGCTGAATATTATCAGTTGTAATGCAGTAATCATTGGACTTTTTAACTTTTCTTAATGACAAATACTGGGGGTAGAGTGGAGGGAGCTGCCCTTTTTTCTACTATTAAAAAATAAAATACTAAAAGAATCTTTCCTGCCTTTTATCTAGTTCCACCTCTCAGTCAGTGGTGGCCACTGATGGCGGTTTCAGAATTTGGTGTATATTTATCCAGACCTTATCCTAGGTTATTAAACCCATTCCCCTCTTGAATTATTCCCCTTATTGCCATTTCTTTTCTTTTTAATTGGAAGAATTGCTAATACTTGTGAGGGTAAATTATTCTAAGTAACAAGAAAAGTATTGATAATGCTTATCATATTAACCTTTGAAGATAATTTTACAATATACTTATCAGCACCATTGTGAGAAATTGACTCATAAATATTGTGGCTATGTATCAGCAAGGGCCAGAATCGATTATATAAAGGTAAAATGTAACAATACAGTAAGTCCTCTCAGTGTCGTCAATAGGTTTTTGGAAACTTTGACTTTAAGCCAAATGACATACAACAAAACCAATTTTACCATAAGCTAATTGATGTAAATAAGAGTTAAGTTCCTGTGGCATATTTCTGGCCACAAAAACATCACCAAACTTCTAAATAAAGACCAAACACTTTTAATATTAAACATTTAAATAAATATGACATACATACATTTAAGAAAGATGAATAAAAATCAGATTTTCCTAAAATCAGACCCCCTTTTACATGCTTAAAAACTACTGAGAGCCCTAAGTTATTAAGCTTTTGTTTATGTGGGTTAACTATCAAAATTTACCATATTGAAATTAAAACAGAAAATTTTAATTGTTTACTAATTGATTTTTAAAATAATACATTTCATTACATGCTAACAATTTTCCAAAACAAAAAAATTGTAAGAGTGGCATTATCTTGGATTTTAATCAATTTCTTTGATGTCTTGCTTGTAGAAGAAAGTTGAATTTTAGTATCTACCTCTGTATTTGGTCTTTGCCCTTATATTGTTTGGGTTGAAGTATATGAAGAAAATCTGGCCTCACATAGATATGTTATTGGAAAAGGAAGAGTGTTTTAAAAGCTTTTTAAGGTAATTGTGCATATTCTTTTTTGATGCTATACTAAAATTCAACAAATGGTAGTTTTTAAAAAAGTAGTAGCAACATAGAATCTGAAACTGTATAAATTAACCTTTTATACCCTGTCATTAGACTATCTTGCACTCTTACAGGGTATTTTATCCTTACATGACATTATAATATTATGTGTTGGTCATCTGGAAAATCCTGGTTTCCCAAGTAATGCTGATCTTTCAAATATTGACAATTTCATTACATAATGATAGCAACAACACATTAATATTACCATCAATCTCATCAGAAAAGTATTAATTCCTAGAAGGCTCTCATATTTCCAAATTTCTAAGTTTTGCCTGAAAGCTTAAGTTTTATCGTTGGCAACGATTATGTCAGCTCTTTTCCTTGAAGTGACAGACCCCCTTCGTTCATGTTCAAAAACATGCTGGATAACCAACTCTCAATGACCATGGTTTGTCCATTGATTCTTTCAAGTGAAAAATGCCATTTTATGGAAAAAAATCATAGAAGCTTGTTCAGCTTGAAACTCAGTCTCACAGGAGCTTTTCCATGAAATGACCATCACATTTCAATATGTAACAGAAGTGCTTTATGCATACTTCCCATTTTGTTTCAGAACTTTAAAAAGGCATGTACTCAAGGAATTTAATGAAATTAATAAATCTTCATCCAAGAAGACTTACTGTTTCATCAAGGACTTTCAATATAAGTGGTATTTGTTTTACTTTTCCTGTGTGGCAGTGAAGAATACCATAAACACAAGTACCCTTTGGTGTCATTGCCTTCATTTGTGTGAAGGCATCAGCAGTTTTACCCAGCTTTGCTTTGGTGCCATTAGAGGAAATACCAACATAGCGAAAAAGGTAATTAGGTCTTTGTATTATCATTAAAATAATTTTGACTTAACCAAACTCCTGAAAGGGTCTTATGAACCCCAAGAATCTGTGGCTCATACTTTGAAAAGTACTGCTATAGATTTTAGAATGAGCTAGATGAATAATAGTGAAACTCTTTAGAAAAAGAAAAAATTTATCATCTTCAGTCTTATAATTTGATCATTGACAAATACAATGTTATTTTATAAAATTAAATTAGATCTCTTATACATGATTCATTGGTAATTTCACTAGATTCCCTGGTTAGCAATGATTTAGATAATTAAGATGCTTAATCCAAAATTATATGGAGCCCTATTTTTTAATTAACTGATAAAGAAGAACTTGATTTTATATTGCAAAAGTGCAAGAACATCTGCAAAAGGGTAGATGACCTGATATTAGGAAATCCTGTCTCTACACTAATTACTTAGGACTTATGGATGAAATAATAGCAAAACTTGCCCAGTTTTTTTTGTCCTGGGACAGAAATGGTTTTAAATGGTATAATGCAACCAGCCTCCAAATTGGAAGGAGTACTTTACTATTGTCATAATAATTAAAATTAAAGGAATTCATGGGCACAAACAGGAATTCAAACCCAGAGATTCAAAGTTCGACAATGTATGAGTTGGGTACTTTATTATACTATCATTATTTTGTAGTGATTGTGTTTGGAATTTCAGGAATTCATAACAGGGAGCCCAAATGTTGTCCATATTTCCTGTAGTACAGAGATGGTGCTAGGAGAAATATCAATACGTTACATAAACACATCATCAAATAAGATCAATAGTATTTACATGATGAAAACCTTTGGTCAGATGTTATGATGATGACCTAAGTTCTAAACTGCTAGCTCATTTGTCCAGGACATCTGCAAAGCTATTCCATGCAAGACCTTCCCCCTTAACAAATTACAAGACATAAAAGGGCATTTTATCATAGGTAGTGTTTATATAGACAAGTTTTTTTTTTTTCGTTTTTTTTTTTTTCTTTATTATAGCTTATTATGGGGGTACAACCGTTCTGGTTAAGTATATTACCCATGCCCCTCCCAGCCCCCCGAGACTGAGCCTCAAGGGTGTCCATTCCCCCAACAGTGCACATCGCACTCATCATGTAGGTAAACACCCGTCCCCTCCCCCACCCCCAACACCCCGAGTCAGATATTCAAGTATGTCCATTCCACTGACAGTTCGCTTCGCTCTCATCATGTAGATATACACCCATCCCCTCCCCCCAC
>CM052440.1:147267083-147296672 GCA_028533085.1 Varecia variegata | reverse complement strand
TTTAATTGAGAGGATGTGATTCAGTCTCTTTCACTTACATCTTGCAGGTAATTTTGGCAGCCAGAAGCAGTTGCCCACAGAATCGAAATATATCCTCCTGTCACGCTTCCCCTTTATGGTGGGCAGTCCAAAAGAGTGACAAACATTATAGCTGACCTTTTGCAACTGTCCTTACTGTGAAATGTAATTTCTGTGCATCTATGTGTCGATACACACTGAATTCTCATTCTTAGCAGTTACGTTCTATAAAGTCATTGTGAACACGGTATCAGGAGTACTGAACCACCGTTCCTAGGAGAAAGGCAGGGTTAGGTTCCTGCAAGCCTTTGGTTACATTTTCAACTGATCATGTTTCTGTTTAAAGATACCTTATCTGACGTTTTATTGGTTGCTTAACATTGAACTGTGGGCCAAGGGCACTGTAACTCCTGCCTGAACAAAGTTTATCTAACACAGATTTTCCCCTGAGGCCCAGCACAGCCTTCTTGTGCTCAGGAATGCCAGACAGCATTGGCACCACACCTGGGGGCTGTGTTAAACAGCAACATCACCAAGGAAAAGCATAAAAATGAGCAAGGTGTGACAGCACGTAGACTGCAGAAAGGACGCCTGTTTTCTGTGTGAGCAGAAGCAAGAAGCAGCAAGTCATCCTGTGGGGGCCACTGGGCGGCCCCAACTGCAGTCCACGTTTGTGAACACAGAATCCACAAATGAAAGGGATCCACTGTGTTTTTATATATTTGAGTATGGAACTCAGGTTAATCACAGAAATATTCAGTGGATAGTTAAAGGGAAAAATGCCCAATATTACATTATAGAAAACTCAAATTTCAGTAATGCTGAAAATGGTAATTCTAATACGACAAATATTTTTTACCCTGTTAATTCATACTGAAAATAAAATCTGATAATGGCTTTTAGAAATGTCAAGACCAAAAAGCATAGAATATTAAGTTTTTCTGTCAGGTTTGAGTCTGAAGTGTCTGTTCTTGACGTGCTCATGGCTGAAGAATGACCAGACACGCCAAAGTAGTCAAGCACGAAAATGAGGTTTATTGAGGAGAGAAAGGTAGGATTGCAGGGCAGGAGCCAGGTATAGGTTTACAGGGCATGGTACACAAGCCACAGATGACGACTGGACCCACTGTCACAGCAGAGGGAGAGCAGAGGAAGGGCACAAAAAAGGGGCTGGTTATGGTCTGCATCTTGTCTTATAGTGCCCAGATTGGGACCTCCCTGTGGCTCAGACGTCACCATGGAACCACTTTGATGGGACAGTTGGGAGCTGCATGACCTGAGTCTTCCTGCACATGTGGGTCTCCTGTCAGCCTCCCTGAAAGCCCATTTCGGGGGTGAATCGCAGCAGCACCCACTTTGTCCCTAGGAGACAGGGAATCCCTAGCTGGCTACCTAACATTTCCATTCCAGAAGCAGAAGTAAACGGGCCTCGTTACTGTTACATGAACCCACATAATTCATCTTTCTTTCCTCCTCCCCACCTTATCCCCCACCTCTTTTTGTGGGTGTCTTACTGCTAACATGGGCTCGGGCGGAAAGTTGGAATCGTGCCAAGATGTGCTCGGTGGAGGCGGCTGCAGTCGGTGGCATGAGTGAGGGACACCGGAGGTTTCCGCACTGTTTGGAATATTTATTAGATTTAGTGCTGGAATAGTCTCTGTTGATTAGCAGGCCTGATCTGAATCTCAGAGGTGCTGATGGCCGTGTAGATGTGACAGTATCATACTCTCAGGCCCCAAGTGCATCACCTTTCCTAAATGGCTAGATGCTGTCTTCAGTCTGTTTAATTTCCTGATAACTGGCCCTGACTTTTATCAGGAATATTTGTTAATTTTAGATTTTATCTCCTCGCTTTCCCAAGAGAAGTAATTTAAATTCTTTCCAAGTAGCAATTGCACCTTTTTCTTACTTCGTCTTGGTCTCAAACATACAACTAAATCCTATGGCCGTGGCCATGGCATCCGATTGCAATAATGCAGTTAAAGACAGGAGTGTTTTCGGAGGATCAAAAGTAGCAGCACAGTGCCAGGGGGTGTCACATCCAGTAAAACCAGAGATACGCACCGCACCCCACCCCACCCCAGGTGGTTGTGGGGAAGTTGTTTACGAAAATCATGTGAAGAAAGCAAGGTGATACAGATCTGTATATTTCTAGAACCTGAAAATATAAAATGCTACTAAAGTGTACTTTGAAGTACAGCTGCCAGTTCTAACAGTTCTAGGATTTCTAAGGCATTTGATGGATTTTTCTTTCCATCAAAAGATATAATTTTTCCACCACATGAAATACTTTATTTTTAAAATGGTGATAATTAGACATATTTACTAGTAATATTTGGAACTTTATACTGGAACTCAGAAAGAGCTGGCTTTCCTATTTGGGTTTATAAACCACCAAAAGTTGGCAACTGGCCCTTGTAAAAGATCTTACAGCAGAGCTCTTATATCTTTGTTTGTGTTTTCCTTTCCCACTTAAGCACGTTTATCTTTGCTTCTATCAGCTCTAGGCCTCTGAGACACAGTAGTCTTCGTGGCAGCTCGGTTCGTGCAGGCTCCTGCTCCTGATCCACTGTCTGTTTGGAAGGGCTGTGTAATTAGAGGGAGTAGCCAGCTAGTAAGAGAATGGAAAAAACTGGCATAAATTAAGTACAGATGTGCCTTAAGCATAATTTGCAAATCTTTCAATTATCCTATTATTGAATAAAAATGAGAATGGGTATAAATAGGAATGTTTTCTAAAATGTACCTTTGCTTCTTGCACTAGATGCATCCATCCAGCAAAGCCAGTTGCAGGGTGAATACCAAAGTTTAGTCTAATTCTGTTAGTAAAGTGGTGCCTTGTTCTGGAGAAAGCCTTAATGTAATAGTTTTTATGAGAAAAGAGATACTGAGATTAGCTCTCTTGCCTAAGGGTTTGCTGCTGTTTACAAAGCTGCCAGAGCAATGTTCTGTTTGCTCATAGTGGTCCTAAGTAGCAATTTTATTTTTTAAACATTTTGAAAAAAGGAAAGAAATACATATGTTTAATAGAAAATTTTAAAGAATAAAGTAAAAATCACCTGTAAGCCAACCACCTAGGTAGTATATATATATTTTTTTTTTTTAAAGATGAGGTCAGGGCTGGGCTTGGCGGCTCACACCTATAATCCTAGCACTTTGGGAGGCCAAGGTGGGAGGATCACTTGAGGCCAGGAGTTCAAGACCAGCCTGGGCAATAACGAGACCCCATCTCTTCCAAAAGTTTTTGAACATGAGCCAGGCTTGGTGGTGTGTGCCTGTAGTCCCAGCTGCTCAGGAGGCTGGGGCAGGAAGATCGCTTGAGCCCAGGAGTTTAGGTTGTAGTGAGCTATGATGACGCCACTGCACTTTTTAAAAAATTTTTTACACATTTTTATGTCCTTAAATGTTTTTCCCACCCACGACACCATTTGCTAGCTGTGTGGTCCACTGCATGAAGAACCATATTTATTTCACTAGTCCTTTATTTTGGAACATTTGGTTGTTTCCAGTTTTTTACTATTATAAATAATCCTATGATGAACACGCTTGTGGCTCAGTCTTTGTGCCTATCATTGATTATTTCAATAGGACAAATTCTTGGTGGAATCACTAGATCAAAGGATTAATAACTCTCATTTGGTAGTATTTCTTCAACTCTGGAGTTCTCCTCTGCTGCCACCGTATCCCTGTTCTACACTGCTTCCACCTCGCACAGAATAGATTCGTGTCGCTCTTTCCTTTATTCTTTTTCCCCCCTCTTTTGATGATGGTCTCCCCGCACATATGGACTTATCTGTAGACTATTAGACATCCAGGGACTCTGAGGAGGGAACAAACTGGTACTGTTTTAAGATGACAGTTAATTGTAGCTCACTTGTAATGTTCACATATGTTAAGTCCTTGGGTTCCCTGCCAGATTTTAAGTGAACTAAAATGTTTTCCAAAATTTTGGATTGAGATTTTCTGGCATTTGCCTTCTTCAGGGTGAAAATTAACATACCCTCTCAGTTCTTACTTCATAATTCCATCTTTGAGCCATGAACTGTTTGATAACTAACTTCAGCTCACTCCTGGTGACTCATTAGCCTCAAAAGGATTTGATTTTCTGGAAAATTATAATGAAATAAACATGTAAGAGAGAAGTAAAAACTCAATTAATGCCAGAAAAGAGGTAGACTAATGATTTTTTGAAATAGTATAAATAAATTTTCTGCTCTACAATATTTGTTGAACATCTCATATGTATCAATTATATTATCTGCTAAATGAACTACTTGCTTTCTAATACCTTTAACAAGATAAATTACTAAATATAGCCAATCAGAAATTGCCTATTCTATGAATTAATAAATGCTAACTCTTATATACTGTATACTCTTTTCCACATTTGTGATTGGAGTTTTATAGTTGAGCAAGTCTTCAAAAATGAGATCTATTCATCTCCTCATTTTGGTACTTACATTGATTAATATGAATCAATGTTCAAGGCTTCCATAAGTAAATATTATACAACCTGTCTTGATAGCTCCTGCAATATCTAACAATTTTCTATTGGGAAATTATTTACTAACCCCAATCTAAAGTTATAGAACTCCTGTAAGCTTGTACCTCTTCTTTAGTCATTAACAGTGTTAAAATTTACTTTTGGAAATGAATGTCCTCATATGGTTATTATAATTAGAGAACATTGAGAAGGCATATAATCACTCACTGAGTGATGAAACGTGGACTAGAAGATGACTCAATAAACATTTTAAGGAATGTTTGTAAAGTGTGATTTTCAAATCTGTGTTGAACTTAAATTCCCCACTTGTTCTCTGCACAACTGTTTTTACTGACTTGCACTTTGGTACGATGCCATCGGTCTCCATAGAAGCCTTCGTGAAAAACAGTCCAGCAAAACTCATACTGCGTTTACCATAAGGAGGCCCCCTATTAAAAAGAAAAAAATCCCATCTGGTCTTCACACCAAGAATATTGTACTTCTTCTGAACGACTGATTTGTTAAACACAGACCTGACCAGGTTTTCTTGCTAGAAAATTCAAGCCAAACTGTGGCTCCCCCCACAAGAAGTATCTGGGGGGTGGAAGAGGGTGCCCAGCCCACCATGCTGCACAACTCAGGTGGCACCATTCATAGTGCTCATTATGGACGGTGCCCCAGGGTTGTGCACACAGGAGCCCAGCGCCCTCTGGTGTACACTTCTAAACCCGCATTCTTAATTCCTCCTTTTTTCCCTCCTTCATTCTTTATCCATCTTTTTTCCTCCTCCTATTTTAACTGTTGTAATATTGTTTCATTTCATGTGTAAGCTGCCCTCAGTCCTTTGTGGAACAAATTGCAGCATCGATTGTTAACTAAGTCAAAGATGCAAACCTGTATTTCCTCATGCTGTTATAGCGTCTTTACATGCATGCTGGCACCCAGTGTGGCTCCTTTCTCCTGTTGTTTCGTGTTTGATAAGCTGTACTTCTGTAGCACAGAGTGTGGTATGTAAGTCATATTTGACATGAGAGTCCAAGATAGCTACAACATATGGCTCACAGTGTGAAATGTTCTTTTTTCCTTTCCCAGGGAGTTTGAAGAAACATACAAGAACATATGTCCATTCCTAGGACTCCCTGCCAGATTTTTTTTCTAAATTGTGGTTTGAGATGTCAAATAATTAACTGGACACATCTGTCAGAGTATGCTTTCCTTTTCAAAAATAGGAAATTTGAAAACAGCTACCCAAAAGACATAGTTCAGCATTCTTAATTTTCCTTAACATATTTAGTGTCCTCAACCCTTAAAATCAAGCACAAATCCTCTGAGCTGTGTGCAGTCATTTTGTTAGTGGCCATGCATTCCCTGGGGATGGGGTGAGTGTAAGGAATCCATTTTCCTGTTTGTTTTTTAAGCATTTATTTATATTTAATTCTTAGTAAACCTGTGGTTTAGAGAAAGAAACTTGAAGTTAGAGTCAAAGGATTCATTTCTAAATCTCATCTGTCACCGTGTGACTTTGAACAGGTCATATAACCTAACAATGTCAGTTTCCTTATGTAGAAAATGAAATAATAATAATAATGCCTGCCCTCTCTACCTCACAGGGTTACTGTGAAACTCAGATGAACTAATACGTATGAAAGTGCTTTGGAGAAACAAGAGCTGTTAGAACTGCATTTCCCCAGGTTGGGATAAAATGATATCACAACAACTAATAGCAAAATCACCATTTATTTGGCTCAAACACTGTCTACTCTGCAAGAATTTCAGCTCCTTCAAATTCTTCACAACTAGTTCTGGGAGTCAACTCGGGGTGTTGAACACACGCCTGGGTTCCTCCCAGGCGCTCGTGTTATCTCTGGCTCACCGCGGTGGTCTCTCCACTCTGCTCATGCAGCCAGTGTGCGCTGATCTGTGGCCTGAGCCCCCGATGCCACTGACATCCTCACCAAAGGGAACTAGAGTCATCCCCTGTAACCACTCTTAACATTTGTCACCTGTGACGTTCTCACCTACATCTTCTTTCACAGTGTCTCGGCCTGGAGGACACACCCTTCTCACCTGGTTGGGCTCGTTAGGATGGTTTTGGGGAAAATTCTCAAACCATGTTTTCTTCTCTGTTTTCACACTGCAACAATCAACACAGAAGACTTCCGTGACCAGATGTGAGGGTTTTTCCCCACACACCAGCGGACCCCAGCTGGACATGTCTAACGCAATTCCAACACTACCTACCTAGAGATGGCATCAGATCCCACAGGGCAAGGGCTCAGGCCCCAAAACTGCCACTCCTTCAGATACCAGTTGTAATCCACCAGCCTTCAAGTTGGGCTTCCCACGACCCCCTCTTTGGGTTCAATAAATTTGCTGGAACAGCCCACAGAACTTGGGGCAACACATTTACTGGCTTATATTAAAGGATATTACAATGGATACAGATGAAGGGATGTGTAGGGTGAGGCATGGGGCGGAGCGCAGAGCCTCCAGGCACGCCACCCCTTAGGAAGCTCTGTGTGTTCAACTATCCAGAGCTCTCTGAACCCAGTCTTTCTGGGTTTTTATGGAGGCTTCATTACATAGGCATGATTGACTAAACCATTGGTTCAACTTGACCTTCAACCCCTCTCCTGCCAACTTAAAAGTTGGGGGGGGGCTGAAAGTCCCAGCCCTCTAATCATGCCTTTGTTTTTGGGGTGACCAGCCTGTCCAGAAGCTGTCAGTCAGCATTAGCATATAAAAAGATAGCACTTGGGGGGTCCCAAGGATTTTAGGACTTGTATGCCAAGAAACAGTGATGGTGACCAAATATATATTTCACAATATCACAAGGACACTAAATAAGGAGGAGCATCAGCGGGTGGCAGAGACCAAGGTGTTCTCTAAAGCTGTACTGGAAGGTTTCTGCTTCAGAGTTTGTGCACCTTATTTAAAGCTGGGGCAGAGACTGCAGGCTGAGTGGTCCAACGACAGTGTGAAGCCTCTGGCTGTTTTGCAACTGTGAATTCTGACCATACTGTGAGTTTGTTTGAGGATCCTTGGCAGCTGAGTTCTGGATGGGAACTGAGGGAAGAAAGGTGACATCATTCGTGACTAATGGCTGGACAGCTGTATCCCACTTAAGGGGTGGGGGGGTCGGGGGAGTGTGAGCAGGAAACCAGCTACCTCAGGGACTGTTAGAGAAAATGGAAATAAATACAAATACAAGCTTTTCAGTTTGCCCCTATCCGAGGAGGTGCGGGGAGGTGATGGTGCTGCTCTTTGTTACATGCGCTACATAGAGCAATAGTTTTTACAGCTCTTTCTGTAGCTTTCCAGCCTCAGGGTTCAGCTGCGGTGAACTTGCTAGTTTCTGGTCCTAGTCGTGCTGCTCTGCTGGACACGGCCCCTTTCCTCCAGCCCATTGATTGATTGTACATGAAATAAATCTGTGCATCTCAACTCTGTTTCAGAAAGTGAAATCTGTCTGGGAGAAGTTTCGATGTAGCAACCTGGTTGGAACTGGGGACATTTGTCTTAAAGCTCTGTCAACCAAAGAAATGACAAGGTTCAGAAATTTGGCAAGGGGAGCTTTATTTCTCATAAAGGGTTGCAGCCTGCAGGTGGCCATTCTGACAGGCTGGGAGGCAGAGCCTCCAGCCAGAAGCTAGAAACACATGCCTGGAGGGAACATTGTAGGAAACCGGAATTTATGCTGAGCTGGGTGGCCGTGTATACACATTTAATAAGCTTTGGGAGGAGTCATGAATATTTATGAAAGGAGATGCGTGTACATGGACAACTGAGCTTCACGCCCCTTCATGGGGTCCATATTCAGAAAATGGTGGTCTTAGCATGATCCGAGGGTGGAGTTTTTGACCCTCTAATGTCAAAAGATGAAGCAGAAGATATGAAAACCTGTACTGTGCATACTCCATAGACTGGTTGGAACCACTCCTTGGTTGGTGGCCTCTTATCAGCAGAGAACTGTGTTCAGTTGTTGGAGGAGTGGATCAGGAGATTGGTTTCTGTTTAGCCCTCAGGGAAGAAAGCCTGGTGGCTGTTAGTGAGGGAGGGAGTATAATGGTGCATATCTGATCTCCCATCCCGTCATGGCTTGGAACTCAGTTTTAAGGTATTTCTGGGGCCTCCTCGGCCAAAAGGGGTCTGTTCAGTTGGTGGAGGGCTTAGGATTTTATTTAAACTTACAACCATGCACATGTGGCAAACGTGTGTTTGATTTAGGTTGAGCTCATTAGGAGAGGTGGGCCTGGTAGGGATTCTGGACCTGGTGAGCCAAAGCCACCACGGGCCCCACCTTCATACTTGCTCTGGTCTCCTGCCTTCCAACTGTGGCATCGGCAGCACGCTCCAGAGAAAGGATTATAGCTAGCAACCATGATTTCTTACGTACCTAGTTTCATCCTGAAAGTTGATGTATTTGAAGAACTTTTGCAAGCCCAACCAACCATTAATTCTGTGTTTGTTCATTTTGACCTTCAACTTTAAATAGCAGAGCAGAAGTTAAAAATGAATTATTCTCCTTTTAACTAATATTTAATTCATTAATGAATAAAATGGGGATGGTCTGTGATATCGTACAACATTGAAGAAAGAAATATTCCCTGAAAAAATTTTGAAATCAAATCAACAGCTATGTATTGAGTATTGACATAAAATGTGAAAATGCTGTTCTAAGAGCAGAACTTCTGATGATTAGCTTTGCTGACATTTTCATCTTGCAGATGACAAGGAAAAATGAGTTTTGCTATTCTAGACTGACTTAATGTTGACCTTGAAGGCAGGTCTGATTGATAAAAACATTGGGGAAAAGTAACTAGGTCATCTTAGAGTTTTTAAAGTCAAGGAAAAGAATACAAGCAAGTATTCATAGAATACTGAGAATCAAGGTAGAGTTTGAGAAAACGATTAAATAAAAAACAAACTAACCTCAATTTCATTGTGCCTAGTCAAAAGAAAGAATATGCAGTATTATCAAGAAGGGATAGTCTACCTGGGGGTTAGAATAAGGGAGCCAAAGAAAAGATGTGATCACTGTACCCCGGCTGTCCACTGGAGAGGGGGCCTGAGTTGGCCAGTATGAATTTAGTCTGTTCAGCAAACCCTGTTGTGGAGGAAGGTGTGTGGAGCTTTCAAAACTGTAAGGCACCAGCCATTAAAACAGATTCTGTGCTCACCAAGCAACCTTCTGATTATAACCAGAATTTGCAGGTAGTTTCTAGCAATGACTAGGTTACATGAAAATTTGTTTTATTTTTTCTCATTTCAAATAAATATTTTATATATCAGTTTCTTGTTTGGTTAGCATATGTAATTCTCTTAAGCTTAAGCAATTTTGTGCATTCATAAAAATTATTTTAGGACCTGCCAAGTAATACCATCTAGTGCAGCCATCTCTGGCTCATCTTTTTGTACTTTCAACAATGACCATAGAGAAGGATCTTCAATAATCTCAAATTTTAAAAGAAGATAGATTGTTTGATTAAAAGTTAGTGAAAAGCTCTATGTTTAATTATTAATATTTGAAGGCATATACACAATGAACTAAAATTTACACAAATCTCCAGAGTAGCATGTTAGACGTGGATTATTTGCCCAGAAACAAATCTGTTTAACTAGCTTAAACTAAAAACGGGGAAGGAAGGGCAAGCTACTAATTGAAAGGATGTAGGAGTATCTTCTAGAACCCGAGGCCAGGAAGTACATGTGACAGCCCTGGGAGACTCCAAAGCAGGAATTGAAAGTTGAAAATTGAAAAACCAAGAACCAAAGTCACATGCTGTCTCTGAGAATTCATGAGCTCTCATCTTCACTTCTCTCTTTCTCTGCTTCTCCATGCAAGTGGCTGCCCAACCCTTGCCTCACAATGCTAGAGCCTAATAGAAACCTGCTGGAATCTCAGAAGCTCAAAATTCAGAGAGTGGGACTCTGATTGGCCGAGCTCAGACAGGTGTTCCCTTCTAGTCCATCCTATTGGCCCAGGGATGACATCATATGGTCTCTTCTACTCAGGAACTGCCCTTTAAGGGGTTCTTAAGAGAAGGGGACCTCCGCAGGGTTGAGTGATGGGGCAGCTTTCAGAAAAGCAGGAGATGTTCCAGATATACATGGCAAGTGGTATCTGCAGAGATAACAAAAAAATTGTTTTAAAATTCAATTTGGAATAAAATAATGAAAAAGCAAAGGGTAGGCAGATTATTAAGGCATATTATATGATTTTAATATATGAGAAAAAACAGACATGTGCAATACTTTTTTATTGCCTTCTTAGTTATCTGCAGAAGTGGTTTCCATATTGAAAGTTTTATAACATCTTAAGAGGGCATTAGATTTGCTGAGGCCTTTAAAGCCTCTTACAGCACCAGATATTAAGGAATTTACCAGATGAGTTTCAGAGATAGTGCTGTCAGTAATCCAGAGGTATTAGGGAGAAAAAGAGAGATTTTTAGGAAACTGGAGGTGGGAAAATACTGGCTTTTATTTTCCAAAGGGGAGAGAAAAAATTTGGTTCTGGAAACTTGACACTGATGCGCAGTAAGATCCTAAGGGAAATCATTTAGGTGTATGTAAAAAGTAGCCATTAGGCCAGGCATGGTGGCTCACACCTGTAATCCCAGCACTTTGGGAGGCTGGGGTGGGAGGATCGTTTGAGGCTGGGAGTTCATAGCAAGACTGGACAACATAGCAAGACTCCTCCAACTCTACAAAAAAAAAAAAAAACCTTAAAAAATTAGCCAGCACAGTGGTGCGTGCCTGTAGTCCTAGCTATTGGGGAAGCTGAGGCAGGAGGATCACTTGAGCCCAGGAGTTCGAGGTTACAGTGAACTTGATTGTGCCACTGCACCCCAGCCTGGGCAATAGAATGAGACCCTGGCTCTAAAAAAAGAAGAAAGAAAAAAAAGTAGCTGTCACTAGGTGCCAGCATGGGTGTATGAAAATGAGTCAGATCAAACTCATAACTGTATCTAAAAGAAGACATGAGCTTACCCTAGTAACGAGGAAACTGTGTGATACCTAATGCATCTTGATTTAGTAGGATATTTAAGTAGTCTTAAGATTCCTGTGGACAAGAGAAAAAGATGTAGTTTGAGAGGCAGTGCAATTGGGTAGATTGATGAATGGAGTGATATCAGCCCCTCAGGGATAACACCTAGCTTTAAAACACAGTATTTGACCTCATATTCATCCATATAAATAGTAGATGAAGTGAAATTATAATATTCCAATTTTTCAAAATCAAAAACTGGAAGGGGTGGTTATATAGGACAAATGACAGATATCATCAAAGAGAGCAGAAGCTGCTGAAGCATGCACCTAAACCAACAATATAATACAATTAAGTGCAAATATGGTATTTTATACCAAGTTCAACTGCAGAAACACAAAATGGAAAACATTGGGCTTCCAGTAATTTGGGGAGAAAAATCCTAGGGATTTGTGAGCTAGCAATATGATATGGTGGCAAAAAAATGCAGTGCCAATATAATTTTGGATTATGCTTATATAGGAATTACATCCTTACAAAGTGCTATAGGTATTACCCCCTTGTATTGGCTAGTCCACATCTGAATTATTATAGCAGCCTTCCCTGGGAAATACAAAATGGGGCATTTCCAGAGAGTAACGATGAAAAGGTTTAACCTATAAATTTCTTTTGATGCTTAGATTTACTCTGCTTGTGTAATGCACTGTGGGAAGTAAAAGCTGCCATACCCTGTTCTCAAGGGGCTCACTTTGTATCATTCCAATCACAGTGCATAGAAACTGAACACTTAGGTAAAACCCACTCCCCCCTCCCCACTGTTGAGTTCGAGCAATTTGGTTTAACAGGTGATAATTCTCCTTTTGTTGAAAATGTATATCGATTTCTGAATGCTAAGTTAAACTTTGTATTGTACATTAGCAACTTAGCCATTGGATGTCAACACTGTTTCATGTAAATTGTAAACATTTTTCCACTTCCTTTTATCATGGGAATGAGCAAAAGAGATTTTAGATGAAGGTAGGAAAGGTTCTCAATTTATTTAAAAATAAAAGTGTACAGTTAAAAATCAGTTTCTCCTCGGGGGGGTTGGGAGGGGCATGGGCAGTATATTTAACCAGAACTGTTGTACCCCCAAAATAAGCTATAAATAAATAAAAAAAAATCAGTTTCCCAAATTGAGGATTTGTTTCCTATTCCTAAAGAATCTTCCCTATTATATTTAGGTGGCTTACAGAATTAAGGGAAGAGAATCCAAAATGACTATTTTTATTGAGACTGTAAGTGAATCATCTAGAAGTAAGGTACAACCCTTTAAATGGGGTGAGACGAATGACTTCCGCACACAGGTACAAGTGCACACATACACACATTACTGTAGATTAATGATAGTACATATGGATCACACACAGGCTGAAAATGTTAAGTTTTTCATGTCTGCTGAATTAGATATTATTTATTGATAAAGTCTAAATACAACAAGGCTCTATATCAAACTACAGATGTTAAAAATATAGCTGCTATGGAGAAAATGCAAGTAAATTATTCCTAGGCATTTCATTTTGGGTTTTAAAATCTACGTTTTTAAGTTATTGAAAAGTCACCATAAAACCTCTTAATTCTCATCTTTTCTTCTGATACCAAGCACCTGGCCCACATAGCTTCCATGAAAATGCTCTGCAGAATTACTCTGACTCTATAGCTTTAACCATTGCAAACCTATAATCTGAATGTGAATATTTGCGATCAGAGCAGTTTTACAGTGAACCTGAACCGCTACTGTCCTCCACATTAGAGGATTTAAAAGCTCTCTTGGAAAATGAGATGCTGGAGAGTAGAAATTAGTCTAAAAATGTGTGACAAGACCCATCAATCTAAATGTGGCATTCTTGTTTCAGTTGGCCTCCCTTCTTAATAGAACTTATTACCAATTCTACACCAATAAAGTGAGAAAAATGGACCGGGGAGTTTTGCCCGAATGCCAGGGGAGCATCTTTCGTTACTGAGTACCAGTGTCAAGGCTCTGTGTATCGTCAGCGCTGCTTCTATGTGCTCCACCAGTGGCAAACCAGAAAAGCTGCCACCGAGCTAAACTTTTTCGAGACCCTGCGTTCAGGCCGACGGTGGCGAATGGAAGCCTCTAATTAAAGGTGACCCAATCTGTGTCGGCCTGAACCTCTCATCTGGGCTGTGTCCAATCCAATCAGCTGGAAAGTCAGACGCCCGCTCCAGGCTGTTCCTGGGCTCCAGAGGGGCTCTTCTCTCTAGCGTCGCATGACAGAAGGGCCCTGCGTCCTGCAGGGGTCGTGGTGGTCACCGGCCTACCCTCCGAGCGAGGTGTGCCCGGGTGTGGGGGCTCAGCTCGGCCTGGGCTCTCACTGGGACCGCGGATCCTCTGAACCCCACTTTTGCACGGGGCCAGGCCCCCCCTAAGCTTCCACCTGGGAGATTCAGGCCGCGTCACCTCCTCACCGCGGCGACCCCGGCAGGCCCCGCTCTTACTCTCAGCTGCCAACGGTGTCCCCACCGAAAGAACGGGGACACTTCCGGCTCCAGGGAGGTGTCGCCAGCTCTGCTGCCTACGCAGGCTTCGGCGAGGCTTCTCTCCCACGCTGCAGTCACCTCACACTGGGCAGTCCCTCCCCAAAGCTCCGAGATGCGGGCTGGGCACAGACTCCCGCCTTTACCTGCTGGGCTTGCGTTCTGGCATCCGGTCCCTCCAGATCTTACCCCTCTCCCTACTGAGAGCTTTTACTTCCTTCCCTTGTCTGTGGAAGAGGAAGGTCCCCTCCTTCATAGAATGTGGAGCCATGGGCACTTACTTGTGCTTACGTGCTTTAAATATTTTCGCCTCAAAAGAGAAAGATTGTAGGGTAGAGAGTGGACATTACTGAGAGAGGAAAATACATCAACAGGCGTTTCAAAAATATTATCCCCAAAGCAATCAGTGAATAATTATGGAGCAGCTGCTGCGTGTTAGAGGCTGGGAGCGTGGTGGTGAGCATCAGAGATGAGGCTCCTGTTCGGAATGAGCTCACAGCCATGAGCAGTTTGCAGGAAAGATTCCTGTGCAAGGGCATGGAGGATGATCATTGTGACGTTATTTGTAGAAACAACTGAAATGCCCGTCAATAAGGAAATGATCAAATAGATTATGGAACAGCCATGTTATACAGTCGGTAAAAAGAATTAGATAAGTCTGTATATAATCATCCGAATATATGTTGTATATAAATACAAACGTATGTCTGCATGAGTATTAAAAAAATCTAAAAAAATACACAACCATTAACAATGATTTCCTCTAGGAGGTGAGATTTTACACCTTCCAGAGGACATTCCTTTTCCACAGAAAAGGGAAGTAGAAGTTCTAATGGGGAAAGTGGAAAATCTAGAGGGAGCAAGATGATAGGATGTGTGTGACAAAACCTGTTGGAGACAGGTAGAGAGGTAACTTTGACCTTTATTTTATAAACTTCTCTATTATTTGGATTTTATACAGGCTGTGTACTATTACTTTTCTAATTGTTAAGGCAATGAGTATAAGAAAAGTAATAACAATATACACCAAGAGTTGTTACTGGCACACTATCTAGTTTACGTTTTTGGAATTATTATTTCTAAACTGCATAGGTGAGAGGAAATGGAAAACACCCCTGTTCCAGCTCTCTCGACCCCATCCTCTGTAAGAATGCACGGCCTGCAGGTGGTCTCTACCTGGGTATCCCTGGGACAGTGAAGTGTCCCTCACGGGCCTGGCCTTTTGTCTTCAGCCTGCCTTCTTCCTCTCTCTTTTAGTCCCTCTAATGTTGTCAACGCCTCTTCGTCTCCCATTCAAAGTTCCTACCTTGCCTATTTCCCCAAATTGCATCTCCTGTCTTAGAAATCAGCAAGTCCCAAATCTTCTTCATGTTTTAAATATTTTCACCTGTTCTGGTGTTTGTTATAAATCAAAATTGCTGTCCTTCCCACCCAGTTCTGCTACTGTAAGTGCAGTGCTTAGAATCAGATGAAGAAAAATGTTGCCTGAGTCTCTATCTGGGTCACAATGTGTGTTTTGGGATTATTACCGCTACCTATCTAAAGTTAGACACACCTTGCTCTGCCTGTGCTGGTTTCTCTCCGGAAACACTTACCGCATCTTCCTATAATATCTACATTTCTCCACTCTTATATATTTAAACTTACTATTCTGAGAGAGCTTTTGGCCTCTCCCAACTTTGGGTTACACTTTAGGGCCCTCTTTCAGCATCTTTCTTCTGTGAAACTCACTGAGCCTTCCCTGGCTTCTTGAGTCTTTATTGGGCCCTGTTTTTGGTTTCTTCTGGTTAAGAAGAGCTTTCTCTTAGGCAGGAGGATCGCTTGAGCCCAGGAGTTTGAGATTGTAGGGAGCTGTGATTGCACCACTGTACTAAAGCTCCAGCCAGCTAGACCCTGTCTCAAAAAAAAAACAAAAAAAACCAAAAGAGGCTTCTGACAACTTTATTCCTGCTACAGTTGTTTCAGATAGCTGAAACAAATAATTGTAAAATAGCTGAAGGTATGTCTTTAGCCAATTTAATAGCTCTCAGCAATATCAGAACTTTGTTTATTCATCCAACAGTAAATATTTGAGTGCTTGCTATATGCCTTAGGTTAACCTGTTTAATTGTTTCTCTGAAGATTTTAGGCATATAGAACAGGATAGCTTTCAAACACAGTAATATAGTGGTTTATTTACAGCAAGTGAAATGAATCTCTTGCACCAATAGCTCAAGTTTCAAAAAGAAAAATAAACTTGAGATCTAAGTCATGAAAAAAAATCCAGCCTGATAGCTGTAAATACTATCTTAGGCATCCTTGGCATAAGTACAAATTAGTTCTTTTTATCACACACTAAGTGTTGGTTATGAAGTAGCTTTATGTAGGAGCAACTTTATCTCATAGCAGCTTCTCTTCTATCTTGTGTTTCTGTTAAAATTTTAAGGGTTGTATTTCATTGATTTATCTTAGTTAAGTCAATAATATTTAATTTAATCAGAAAATATAACCATGGCAAGGTTGGAGCCAAGCATTATAGATTGCCTCTAAATAAACATGCTGAAATTTTCTTTTTGCAGATGCAAGTATTGGCATTATGATGAAAACCTGCTCACTTCGAGCGTTGTCATTGTGTTCCATAATGAAGGCTGGTCAACCCTCATGAGAACAGTCCACAGTGTGATTAAAAGGACTCCAAGGAAATATTTAGCAGAAATTGTGTTAATCGATGATTTCAGTAACAAAGGTAATGGCTATAGAAGTAACATTTTTCTATAAAATGAGTTAATTATGAGTAACTACAAAAATGTAACTACAAAAATGAAATCTCAAAATAGTTTTTTAAAACTTAACAGCCATTGATAGCATCTATTAGCAACAAATTGACACCATGCCAAGCATCATATTAACATATGAATTGTTTCATTTAATACAATAATTTTTGCAGTAAAAATTATTATTATCTCCATTTTACACATGAGGCTCAGAAACGTTAAGTAACTTGCCAAGTGACAGAGGTAGTAATTAGCATCTAAATCCATAGGCTCATAAGTCTGTATCTTTAACCACTGTCTTAGACTGTACCAATTCTTTGGGGCTTGGGTTTTGCAAAAGTTTAATCATAGAGGTCATTCATTGAATGACTGAAAAAATGCAATTGCATGTATATTGCAGTTTACAATATACAAAATGTATATTGAGCTGTCACGTGAAGCTCCATCTGTACTTTTCCAACTGAAATCCATATACCTATTTCATAGCCTATATTTTTCATTTGAATGATGATGCAAATACTGAATTTGACCAGAACTGGGGACTATTTTTATTTGTAATAGAAAGCATCTTCTAAACCTTATTTTGTTCTATATTTGATTTAGAATTTTGAATAACAGGAAATTATGGTTTTTATTCTTTATTAGGAGCCAGTTATCACAGCATTTAGGGAGGCATTGGTTAGGCTTGGTTCAACTTGGCAAGAGAGTGGTTGAGCAGTGATTTTTCCAGAGACATGGGTTTTTAAAGTTATTATAACTTTAAATATTTTCTTTAAATACGTAATTAGTAGTTAAGTATATCTTCTTAATGATATAAATATGAAAAGGTAGATAATGCTGTAACTCAGATGCTAAGTCAGCATGTTAAATAAAAATGTAATTATGCTACTGAAACCCAAATCTGGATACTTATTTATTCCTCTTTGCTTGTCACAAAACTGAATTGAAGCTTTTGAAAATTGACTGAAGAGCTCAGACTATTCAATAACAACAAACAGGTTGTTCGCATTTTTGCATAGAATTTTTGTGTACAAGTAGTGACACCACTGAATATAAGGTTACAAGTGAAGACAGAACATGGGAAGCATGACAATACCTTTTTATAATGCTTCATAAAAAAGCTTCCACCCACATTGTGTTGGCCACAGTGAGTCAGGTGACTGAGCCTGACATCGGTGGATTAGGGCAAGATTGTCTGCACCCAAGGAAGGTCAGTGAGTATTCTGGACCCTAATACAGGTTACTACTGCAGTGCAAGATCCCAGAGAAGCCAGTAGTCACTGGATTCACTATTTCCCCTTTTGGGCCATAATAATCAAGAATCTAAATTTTAAGAACAGGCCATCAACTCATTTCTGTCCATAAAAATTTATTTAAGATTTGTTTAGGTCGCATATCCAAAAAAGGTCCGAAGGGAATTCAGAAAGGCTTTTAAAAAAATAATTTAAGACTGTACTAGGCTTAAAAAAGAAGAAAAAGATGATAAAGGCTTTTTAAAAAATAAAAAACTTGAAGGGAAAATTACCTGGGTTTTCTGGGGAAAAAACATGATTAAGCACAAGCATTTTATTTTTTTAATGCTTATTAAAACTGAGTGCCAAAATAAAAAGAGGGAAATTTTTTTTCTCAATTCCAAATACCCATGTATATATAATAAATATAATAATAAATTCCCTAAAATGAGTAAAAAACTAAGTGTACGATCTGATTTGCCCATTTAACCACTAGCTCATCTCTAAATACAGCAATTTTTTTGTGATTGTGTATTCATGGGCCAAATTTTTAAATAATTTTGAAACAAGTTTTGTGCCCACAAGTAGCTTCTTTAAAGGATCCAGGAGCTTGTTTTGGCTGTGGTGAGACAACTTCATGGACTCAGAGTGATACAAACAAAAGCTGGTCTCTTACAGTGGGAAGCCAAAATGGGAACTTTGCCAAATGTGTGTGGTTTTTATAACACAAAATTTCCTCTACTAAATTAGAAGCATGTATTATACGTATGTAATTATAACCTAATATGATTATGTATACTTGTTGATGCTTATGATACAGTGAAAATGGGATTTTTATTTTTTTATTTGTAAAACTTTAAGGGGTACAAGTGCGATTTTGCACGTAGATGTTGCGTAGTGGTGAAGTCTGTGCTTTTAGAGCATCCGTTGTGCAGATAATGGACTTTGTATCCGTTAAGTAATTTCTCATCGTCCCCCCCACCCTCCTTTTGTTGTCATTTGCCAGCTTGGTGGGAACCATATTCGTCACACCAAGACGGCAGCTTTCAGCCCTGACTGTGACTGGAGAAACATGGCCCAGAAACAGGTGTTAATAACCTGCAGCCCGTGCGGACTCCAGTGAGGCTGCGTAATCTCACTCGCAGCCGGTGCATCCTCAGAAATCCAGCGCCGGTGCTTTTGCCAATAGCAAACAAAATGTTGTGTCTGCAAGCTTTCAGATTTGGCATTCACGTGTAAACTTAAAAAAAAAAATGTTATAATGTATCTTAACTGTCAATTGTCGTGATCATTATTTAATGTTTAGAGGGATGTTTGATAGTTCTCAGGCTAACCAGTTCTCTGTAGACGTAGTAAGCTCAAAACTTAGATAATACACTTCACCTTCCTTCTTAATAGATTAAACATTCGATCTGGTCCATGCAAAGTTACTGACTACCCAGTAACTACCCAGTTTTGCTTGAGAAAAACAATAATTAATTGGTTTCTATACATAAGCCTAACTTATAATACTGATTGAATTTTTTTTATTCATAGAACACTTAAAAGAGAAACTGGATGAATATATTAAGTTGTGGAATGGCCTCGTAAAGGTATTTCGAAATGAGAGAAGAGAAGGTTTAATTCAAGCACGAAGTATTGGTGCTCAGAAGGCTAAACTCGGACAGGTAGGAAGCATTTGATCTCTACAATGTCAACATTTTGGATTTGGTAACTAAATCATATAGATTTTTAATCACCCTGTCTTTTTTTTTTTTTAATTTAAAATGAGAATGCTGGCTTAAACAGATAACTTATGTGTCAAATTGACTATAATGCTAATTTTTATTAGCATCTAATTTTAAATTGTGTGTAATATATGATGTGCCATATATGAGGAGCATTCTTTCACCCTGCCTCTTTTTTTTAAGGTTTTGATATACCTTGATGCCCACTGTGAGGTGGCAGTTAACTGGTATGCACCACTTGTAGCTCCCATATCTAAGGACAGGTAACATTACCTTGCTTTTTTTTCTTTCCTGGTTGAAAAGTAAACCTTGTCCTAGAAGGGCAAATATTCTCATTCTTCGATTCAGTTCTATTAGTGCATCAAGTGTTGAGTTTTAAGTGTTATCCCTCAGTTAGTTGTTTCCTCGGGTGGAGCTAGAATGATTATACTTGGAGCTGATTCAAATGTAGGCAGTCTGGCATTTGAGAGAAACCTAGGGTTTCTCACAGGAGAATCGTCTTGTGGTTGGGTGATTGAGACTTCCTCTGTCTCCAAGAAACTTCTCTAAGAGCTATTTTAGTTGCTCTATCTAAACTGGGATAAGAGGTCTAAAGACTTGAGGAAAAATGCTTTAAAATTATACCTGCCAATTGTTATGCCCTTTTGAATTATTACTTTAGATAGTAAGTATCAACTATTACTTGTGCCTAGGCTTTGAGTTACCACAGAAACTTTAAAGTTTAGAAATAGACAACTATACCATGAAAATGTGGCAATCACCATTAAATTTCCAGAAATGTCTGAAATAAGAGAAAGCACCATCAGTTCCTAGGTCTGAGAGCCTTCCTTCTAGTCCAGAATTCTGACTATTTCAGAATCTAGGAAAATAAGTCATGTCCCTGTGGCAAATGGTATGAGTCAAAGAAAGACTTCGGAGGATTTAATATGGGTGGATTTATTTATTTATTTATTTTTATTTCTTTTTGAGACAGAGTCTCACTCTGTCGCACAGGCTGGAGTATGGTGGCATGATCGTAACTCGTTTGTAACCTCAAACTTCTGGGCTTAAGCGATCCTCCTGCCTCAGCCTCCCAAGTAGCTGGGACTGCAGACACATGACACCATGCCTGGCTAATTTTTAAAATTGTTTTATAGAGATGGAGGGAGGCCGTGCTATGTTGCCCAGGCTGGTCTCAGACGCCTGGCCTCAAGCGATCCTCTCACCTTGGCCTCTCAAAGGGCTGGGATTACAGGCATGAGCCACCGTCCCTGGCCTCATGTGCAGATTTAATGTGAGAGCCTATCATAAACATTTTTCACATGCTGTCTGATTCAGTCCTCACGGCAACCCTGCAAGATGGAGATTATTATCTCCGTTTGACTGAAGAGAATACTGAGGCTTAGAGAAATTAAATAATTAGCCCTAAATCAGATAGCTAAGAAACTGTCAAACTGAAGTCTCTCTAGAACCCTTCGCACTGCACCATTTATTTAAAAGTGTGAAAGTCATGAGAAGTAGGGAAAGATCACTGACCAGGTATCAGGTAACTCTTCCCAGGTGAATTCTAGCAGTCCTCTGGGCGGCGAGGAAGTAGTTTTCCACAGATTCCAGTGGCAGCCCCTCGAATCCCACGGTGAACTTCTGCGAGAGTTCACACTCTGCAGGGAATGAAGCACATTTCTAGAATCCACACCTCCCATATTAAAGCTCGAGGCCACATAGGTTTTTCCCTTTTCTTTGGTGTCTAAACATCTACAAAGTACCTTGACCTGCTTATGAAAAGCTATAGTCTCCATTTTAGGAAAATACATTTTAAAATCCTTTCTTATGAGATGAGCATTGAAAGGAGCAGAGTACCAGGTTATCTTTGTCACGTCGCCTCAACATCCATGGTTATATAGCACTAACATTTGTGTGGCGCCTAAGTATGAGAGATTTTTTTGCTCTAAATTCTCAGACCACTTCCTAAGTTCTTCAGCAGATTTTGAGGGACTTTTTTGCTTGTTTTTTAAAAAGCAACAATATAGTACAGTAGAATTTTTTTTTTTTTTTTGGTTTTTGGTCTTTTGCGATAAAAGCTGTTTTTTAAAGTCAAAGGAGTGGGGAAGAAGATCAAGTAAAAATACAGAAACACATTTTCATAATAACTGTTTCCAAAGAAGTAGAAAGCAACAGAGTTGGGAGAACTGCTAAGAATGTGGCAAGTACCATCTGTACACACACACACAAACACACACATTTTTTAATGAGGAATAAAGAAGGAAAATAACAGGCAGGAAAATCTTATAAATAATGCAAAATTGCCAAGAGATAGTTGCCTGTGGGACCAAAGGGAGGAGAAAACACTATTAAGCTCAATGAAATGGCTCTGTCCCTGACATCTGTCTGAAAGTCTAGGGGGAAGTCTCCTGTCTCCTGCCCTTACACAAACAGGCTCTTTGGCTTTTATGGGACATTCATTTACTCTATTTTCCATTAGAGTTTAAAGTCCCCTAGTGCAAAAACAAATCAACAACAAAAAGGCATGCTAAACCAGTCAGTTTGGGGTTCTTAAATGCTTTTTTATTTTCTGTAAATGTTTCAGAACTACATGTACTGTGCCTCTAATAGATTACATAGATGGGAATGATTATTCCATTGAGCCACAGCAAGGTGGGGATGAAGACGGTTTTGCCAGAGGGGCCTGGGACTGGAGTTTACTATGGAAACGTATTCCTCTAAGCCACAAGGAAAAGGCCAAAAGAAAACATAAAACTGAACCTTATCGGTAAAGACTATTACTTTTATTTTCTTATGTTGAATGTTTACCTAAGTACTTTTTTTTTCCTTCCGCATGAACTCGTATAAATATGTGTGTCCGTACGTACGCTTCCATTCGATCATTGCTGCCATCATCAACACAATGCAGAACCATTTGCACTGTGCCGCTTATAGATGTCATAAATGGCAACACATATGAAATTGTACCCCAAGGGGGTGGTGATGAAGATGGGTATGCCCGAGGAGCATGGGATTGGAGTATGCTCTGGAAACGGGTGCCTCTGACCCTTCAAGAGAAGAGACTGAGAAAGACAAAAACTGAACCGTATCGGTAATCACTAAATCACTTACATATTTTTCTTTTCTCCAGTTGCTGCTAACCTGTTAACCTCTTGCCAAGCTAAAAATTTGTTACTAAAACTGTACATACTGTCTCAGGTTCTGAAAGAGCATCTTTCCTTATACTGTTTCCGAGCTTCGAATTCACATTTGCTCCATTAAAATTGCTTTTACCCTAAATGAAATCTCTACTACTGAGAATTACACTCTTTCATTGGAAAAAAAATAATAATGTAATATGACATTAATTCCAAGTATAAGTGAAAAAAGGAAAATCTTTGCTCTCCTGTCCTACTATACTAGACATCAAATTTTATTCTTTTGATGATGTCATTCTAGAAATTTAAAATATATTAAATTACTTATTATCCAAGACTGTTACTTCCCCTTTGATGCCTTCGGTATAATGTTAGCAATGAAAGGCACTAGCAGGACATTTTGGGTTTTTCTCCCTTTTGTTTTTATGACAGCTCTCAAGGACTAATTTTGTAGCAGTTAAATCTGATGAATAAAATACATAACTTTAGAAAATGTTACGTAGAATCCTTCATTGTTTCATTCTCAGAAGAGTGTTTGATTAAAGGAAAACTATTCTAAAATCAGCTTTTGTTCCTTCTTATGGTTCTTCAAGTAGAACAATTTATGTTACTATCTTCTTTTGATCTTTTTTTTTTTTTAAGAGACAGGGTCTCGCTCAGTCACCCAGGTGGGAGTGCTGTGGCACGATCATGGATCACTGCAGCCTCCAACTCCTGAACTCCAACCATCCTCCCACCTCAGCTTCCTGAGTAGCTGGGACTACAGGTGTCCACCACCACACCTGGCTAATTTTTAAAATTTTTTGTAGAGATAGGGTCTCACTACATTGCCCAGGCTGGTCTTGAACTCCTGGCCTCAAGTGATCCTCCGGCCTTGGCCTCCAAAAGTGCCAGGATTATAGGTGTGAGCCACCTCGCCCGTCTGCTTCTTTTGATCTTTTAATTGGAACATTTTACTGTCTTTCAAAAAGTGATCTCAAATGAAATGTTTGCTCAAATATTAGTGTCTCCCATATGTGTCTGATTTTATTTTTCTGATCCTGTGGTTCTGCCTTTGGTCTTGCTCCTGTTACGCTGCTGACAGTGTTAGAACTCTGTTTTGGGAAGGTGCTTTCGGTGTCATGGAAATGCTGGTAGGGTTGGGCATGCCATGATATCAGATACTGAATGGCAAACATCAGGAAATTATAGAACTTTAAGCTTTGTTTCATTCAAATTTAAGCTAAATTTTATTTGTAAATTTCTTACTCAAAATAGTCCAGAAATCTATTGCTTACCTACTTAACCTAACAGATAATTCTGGAGGAAGAAAAGAAAGGGTGCTGAGTACATTTATATTTCTGTTACTTCCATGGGTGAGCTAGTAAAGAAATGTTTAAAATGAGCTAGAAAAATTTAGGGGAGGTTTCCATTTAATTAACTCGATGGTTTCCACATTAAAGTGCATTTTCAAATATATACAGCGTTGAATGAGAGTATATTTAAAGATCAAAAAGACACAGTTATAATGAAGTAATTTTAAATGGTGGTTAAATAAATGTCATCAAAAACGTAATGGTGCTATTCAGTGAGTCAGGTAGTGTACTTTAAGAAGAAAAGGCATGAGAGAGTGACTTTCTCTTGACATGATTGTCCTTTCCTACTGAAAATGTTACTTGACTCATTATTTGTCCACTCAACAAATATTTACTGAGTGCTTACTGTGTTGCCAGGCACTATTTTCTGGAGATAAATTTAAAAAGATTTGTTCTGTCATTGAACTTAAAATAGTATGAGTCAGACAGAAATTACCCAGGTAACTACACAAATGACTCTGAAACAGCCGCGGTGATCAGTAGTAGGCAGAAAAATCCCACGGTGCCGGAGCTCATGGAAAGGGAAACCTAATCCAGCCTGGAGGACCAGGAAGGGCCTCTGACACAGCATCACTTAGGCTGAGACTTGAAGGGTGAGGGGTCAGCCTTCGAGAAAAGGAGAAAGCACATTTCAGAAGCATGAATAGTGTAAGTGAAGGCCTGAGACAGAAGGTAGTCTGGCATGTTCCAGGTGAGAGCAGAGCAGTGACGAACTCACAGGAAGAGCCTGGAGAGTGGGAGGGCCGGCCTCACCTGGGCCCACGCCGAGTCTGCTCTGGCTGCTGTGTGCTTGGACGTGGGCCGGTGGGATAGAATAAAGGACGTATGTTCGGGAGACACCGCAGAGTCTGACAGTGAAATTAGAAGTGGATGGACTTGAGATATATTTTCAAGGTAGAAGTAATAGGACTCAGTGATAGATGGAATATTAGGTGTGATGAAGAAGGGACCCTGACAGTGTTTACATACCCTAACATTTAAGAATCACGATGCATTAATAATTAATTGCTCAGGGGTGAGGGGCAGGGAGCTGGATGAAAACTATTCTGTTATCATTTCTCCCAATGGTGGGAGTGACTTGTCCCTAAAAAGCTACCAAATCTTTATTCTCTTGCCCCTAAAAAGTACCCAATTTAAGATCCGTTCAAGAAGGCCCACAGAGCACCTGTTTGCATTCATACCTCCTAGCACAGTAAACAGCTACGTCTAATTCTCCTGTGTGATTTCTGTGCTACATCTGCAAACTCTGAATGAACTGTGGCTGTTCTACAATGATTTACACCCTTATTTGGCAAGCCCCTGAGCTATAAAATTAAAAAACGACAGACTGCTTCCATGGTGTATGGTTTCATTCATCCCAGAATGACTCATAAATCATTGCAGGAGCAGTTAGCAGACCACGGCTGTATGGCTCAATGTTTTTAAGGGTGAAAGAGAAAATTCTATTTTAGCCAAAACTAAGGCTTAATTTTTAAATCAACGAAGGAACCAAGGCGCCCTCTAATGGCGGAATAACACAGTGCTCTACTTTGTAATGAACTGTAATTTGGTTTCACTTAGAAACTGGTAAATTTATTAACGAATTATGAACAGGCTGTTTTGTAAAGGCTTTATAATTTCTTAATGTTTGTCCATCAGTTTTGTCTGTTCTGTGCATTATTTAGGCTGTATTCTAAAAGGCTTCTTGTCTGTTGGTGAAGGGATATTGGGGTTTGTCTTGAATGGTTATTGCCGTATTTCTTTTTCTTAGGTCCCCAGCTATGGCTGGGGGATTATTTGCCATTGAACGAGAGTTCTTCTTTGAACTGGGTCTCTATGATCCAGGTCTCCAGATTTGGGGTGGTGAAAACTTTGAGATCTCATACAAGGTAACATTTTGTTTAAACAGATACAGTTTTCCAAGTAGTTACTGACTTTTGTAACTTTCAGATAAAGTTGGTTTCTTGTTGAAAAAAAAAATGTAAAATAAATTTCTCCAAATTCCAAGGAATAACTTAACAAAAATGTATGGCTTTTGGGAAAAATACAACAAAATTCAAGCTTCAAACTTGCCACATATTTACAGGGCTCAGCTCAAAATTGTGGCCAAGAAACTTCAGAAATGAAAATACTCCCCCCCTTCTATGCTTTCTGTACACTGGAGCCTTTTATTTTAGATGCCCTTTGGAGAATCTGCATATCTTAGGGCCACAGTTGACTCTCCACTGACTAGTCACCCTTTATCTATAGGACATGATGACTCAAGACAGAAGCAGACCCCCACAGTGACTGTGCCTCCTCAGGCTGACACTGGAGCTGTCTTCCTGCAGCACCTCCCCTGTCGCCAAGGCAGTCCTTGCGCAGTACTCCCTTCTGTGCTCCACCCCACCTCAACCCCCACTCCTACCCCCATTCCAAAAAAAAGAGAGAGAGAACTATATCACAGCTTGAGTTAAACAGGTATTCATTACCTCTTGTCTTAAATGTCCTGTGCTTGGCACTGTAAGGGATAGAAGAGGGGTGACCCAGTCTCTGGTCTCAAGGATTTTACAGTCAGTAAGAAGAGATTAGAATTATGCTTAAATTCATAGGAGAACAAGAAGGCAGAATGGCATTCAGTGGGTGTGACTAACAAACGGCCTTGTGCTGGAGGTAGAATTTGAGACAGAACTAGAAAGATGGGATGATGTCAATAAGCAGAGATAAAGGGAGGGGAGGGGATTCTAAGCAGAAAGAATGGGGAAAGTACAAAGGAGGGAACATGAAGAACATATTCAGGAAACAGCAGGGAGCACAGTCTGGCAGAATCAGGCAGCGTGAATAAGAAAGACATCTAAGGAGGTAAAGTGGACAGAATTGTTAGGACCATATTGAAGAGAGCCTTTAATGCTGAGTTAACAGATTTTTACTTGATTTGATAAGCTGTGGAGAACCATCAAAGGTATTCAGCAAGGGAATAACACGACCCAAAGCTGCCCTTCAGCTATAATAATCTCTTGCTATAAATAAGGATAGAGTTAAGCAGAGAGAAGCTGAAGGGGAAGAAGCCAGTTAGGAGGTTATTATAGTAATCACCCAGGTATTTTAGCAGTGGGAATGACAGATGAGCTAGAAATGAAGAATCTGCATGGCTTTGCAAGGCTGCATTGGGAAAAAGTTGCTAGGGGCTACGACTCTGCAGGAAGAGGCCCCTTAGTAACAGTTTATTACCATATTTCCTGTTGCCTTCTTTGTTATTATCTGAGTTTTTAAACAAGCACATTTTTTAAGAATTCATTTAGTTTGTGAATTCCATGTGGACATTGCATCTAATTTAGGTTGTAGATTTATATTTACAAGACAATTTTTCAGTTAAAATTTATTTTTTTCTTTTGAAAGAACTTCCTCAACATGTGTTTTCCTTTGGTAGATATGGCAGTGTGGTGGCAAATTATTGTTTGTCCCTTGTTCTCGAGTTGGACACATCTACCGTCTTGAGGGCTGGCAAGGAAATCCTCCACCTGTTTCTGTTGGTTCTTCTCCAACTCTAAAGGTGAGTTTTTTGGCTAAAAAGGGGAGAAGGATAGGGAACTAACATTTATGTACCACACGCTATAGTAGTCACTTAAATGTCAGTTTAGGGAATGGACAGATTTGATGTTGGTTCTCACCTTCAACTTAGGCAAGACTTATTCATGAGATGTCGTGTTCTTTTTTTTTTTTTTTAGAGACAGGTTCTTGTTCTGTGGCCCAGGCTGGAGTGCAGTAGCACGATCATAGCTCATTGTAACCTTGAATTCCTGGGTTCAAGTGATCCTCCTACCTCAGCCACCTAAGTAGCTGGACTACAGGCACATGTCACCATGCCTGGCTAATTTTTTTATTTTTTGTAGAGACAGGGTTTTCCTATGTCACTCAGCCTGATCCCAAACTCTTGGCCTCAAGTGATCCTCCTTTCTTGGCCTCCCAAAATGATGGGCTCACAGGCATGAGCCACCACACCCAGCCTAATATCATGTAGTTCTTTAAGATTATTCATTGTACCTCATTTTTTAACTTATTTTTTTAATTGACAAGTAAATATTGTATATATTTATAGTTACAGCATAATGTTTTGATATATGTATACATTCTTGAATGGCTAAATCAAGCTATTTAACATGTGCATTATATTACATATTTTTTGTGGTGAGAACACAGAAATCTCTCTTAGCAATATTCATATATACAGTATATTGTTATTAACTGTAGTCACCATGATGTATAATAGATCTGTTCACTTTATTCTTCCTGTCAACTGAAGTTTTGTGTCCTTTGACCAAAATCTCTCCAATCCTCCCAACCCCCAGCCTCTGTCAACTACCATTTTATTCTTTGTTTCTGTGGGTTCGACTTTTTCACACTCCACACATGTGTGAGATCATGCAGTATCTGTCTTTCTGTACCTGGCTTATTTCACTTAACATAATGTGCTCCAGGTTTATTCATGTTGTGGAAAATGACAGGATTTCCTTCTTTTTTGTGTGTGACTGAAAAGTATTTCATTGGTGTATATACCACATTTTCTTTGCCCATTCATCTGTAGATGGACGCTTAGGTTAATTCCATATCCTGGCAGTTGTGAATAATGCTTCAATGAGCATGGGAGTGCAGACACCTCTTCGACATACTGATTTCACATCCTTTGGATCTATACCTATTAGTGGGATTTCTAGATCATACAGTACTTCTATTTTTAATTTTTTGAGGAGCCTCCATATTGTTATCCATAGTAGCTGCACCATTCTGCATTCCTACCAATAGTGTACAAAAGTTCCAATTTCTCCACATTGACATCACTTGTTATCTTTTATCTTTTTGATAATAGCGATTCTAACATGTGTGAGGTAATGTCTTGTGGTTTTAATTTGCATTTCTCTGATGAATAGTGATGTTGAGCATTTTTTCGTGTACCTGTTGGCCTATTTGTATGTTTTCCGGAATGTCTCTTCAGGTCCTTGGCCTATTTTTAAATCAAGATGTTTCCTTGCTATTGAGTTGTTTGAGTTCCTTATATATTTTGGATATTAGCCCCTTATCAGATATATGTTTTGCAGATATGTTCTCTATCCCTAGATTGTCTCTTTGTTGATTGTTTACTTTGCTATGCAGAAGCTTTGTAGTTTGACACAATTCCTTTTGTCTATTTATGCTTTTGTTGCCTGTGCTTTTGGCATTGCTACCCCTGCTCTCTTTTGGCTTCCATTTGCATGGAGTATCTTTTTCCATACTTTTACTTTCAATTTATGGTGTCTTTAAAAATAAAGTGAATCTATTGTAGGCAGCAGATAGTTGGGTCTTGTTTATTTCTTTTTATCCATTCAGCCACTTTATGTTTTGATTGGGGAATTCAATCCATTTACATTCAATGTAATTATT
>CM052440.1:147247564-147266583 GCA_028533085.1 Varecia variegata | reverse complement strand
TACCCCTGCTCTCTTTTGGCTTCCATTTGCATGGAGTATCTTTTTCCATACTTTTACTTTCAATTTATGGTGTCTTTAAAAATAAAGTGAATCTATTGTAGGCAGCAGATAGTTGGGTCTTGTTTATTTCTTTTTATCCATTCAGCCACTTTATGTTTTGATTGGGGAATTCAATCCATTTACATTCAATGTAATTATTGATAGGTAAGGATTAATAATGCCATTTTGTTAATTGTTTTTGGTTGTTTTGTAGATTCTTTCTTCCTTTCTTCCTTTCTTGCTGTCTTCATTTGTGGTTAGGTGATTTTTCTCTAATGGTATGCTTTGATTCCTTCCTTTTTATCATTTGTGTATATACTGTGTTTCTGCTTTGTGGTTACCATGGTGCGTACATAAAACATCTTATAACAGGCTATTTTAAGTTGATAACAACTTTGATAGTGTACAAAAATGCTACAATTTTATTTCACACTCCCAAAACATTTTATGTTTTTGAATTCACAATTTCTATCTTTTTATGTTGTATATCACTTAACAAATTATTGTAGCCATTATTATTTTAATGGTTTTGTCTTTAACCTTTATACTAAAGATATAAGTGATTTATACACCACCATTATAGTATTAGAGTATTCTGAATTTGACTGTGTACTTATTTTTACTAGTGAGTTTTATACTTTCATGTTTTCATGTTACTAATTAGCATCCTTTTCTTTCAGTTTGAAGAACTTGCATTAGAACAGATCTAGTAGTGATGAACTCCTTCAGCTTTTATTTGTCTATGAGTCTTTATATCTCCTTCATTCTGAAGGACAGCTTTGCTGGGAACAGTATCTTGGTTGGCAGTTTCTTTTCTTCAGCACTTTAATATATCATCCTACGATCTCCTGGCCTATAAGGTTTCTGCTGAGAAATCTGCTGCTAGCTGTACTGAAATTTCCTTATATGTTATTTGCTTCTTTGCTGCTATTAGTATCTTCCTTTTGTCTTTGATTTTTGACAGTTTGATTATAATATGTCTTGGTGTAGTCTTTGGATTAAATCTGATTGGAAACCTTTGACCTTCCTGTACCTGGATATTTATATGTTTCTCCAGATTTGGAAAGTTTTCTGCTATTATTTAAATGAGCTTTTCCCACCTTTGTCTCTCATGTCCCTTTATTGGATTCCTATGTCTTAAATATTTGCTTTTCTGATGCTGCCCCATAAATTCTGTAAGCTTTTTATATTCCTTTTCATTTTATTGTCCTCTGACTGTATGTTTTCAAATAATCTGTCTTCAAGTTCACAGATTCTTTCTTCTGTTTAGTCAATTTTGCTATTAATACCTATGTTGCATTTTTTTATTTCATTCATTGTTTTGTTCAGCTCCAGAATTTGATTTTTTTAAAAAATAACTTTAATCTCTCTTGTAAATTTCTCATTTTGGTTGTTTATTGTTTTTATGATTTCATTCAATTGTTTCTCTGTATTTTATCAAAGTTCACTGAGCTTCCTTAAAACAATTATTTTGAATTCTTTGTTAGGCAGTTCATATATCTCAATTGGGGGGTGGTCTGCTACTGGGAGATTATTGTGTTCTTTTAGTCGTGTTATATCTTCTTGGTTTTTCATGTTTCTTGCCTTATTTTGATGTCTGTGTATTTGGTAGACCAGTCATTTCTTGCAGACTTGTAGTTTCAGTGTGGAAAGACTTTCCCCTACGTGGGGGGTGGTGTGAGGCACTTGGTGGGTGGAGTGCAGTAGTTCTGGCACCAGTGAAGATGCCAGCTGTGCATTCTCTGTGTAGCTGTGCTTGCTGAGGTCAGTGCTGACAAAGATTGCAGGAATCTTGTATGACTAAAGCTGTGGATGTCCATAGTGGCTGTGAAGAATATTGGAGTATTCGGTTGATATGGTTGCCAAGGTCAACCGTATCGATTTTTCTCTCACTAGGGGAGTTTTGGCTGAGGGGATCCACCTTTGCACTGAGTCTGACTTGTTGGCTCACTTGCAGTGGTGGCGGCACTAATGTCCCACAAGTTGTGGAGTGGCCATGTTGCTGAGACCCGAAGCATGAGCACAAGTGGAGGGACCATGGCTCTAGGATCTGAGGTGCTAATAGCCCTGGTAGCCTGAGGTATAGGTACCCTGCTGCCACATTGGTAACAGCATGTAAGGTGCCAGATGCTTCTGGAAAGCCAGGGTAGCTGAGAACAGGAGCACAGGCATGCTCAGAGTTAGAGCAGCCCTGGGGTCAGAGTGGGACCTGGCTCTCTATGGTGGCTAAGCTGGTGCTTGGGGCACGGGTACTTTGCTGCCACATCGGTAGTAGTTTTCAAGGCTCAGATGCTTGTAAAGTAGCTGGTGAGCCAAGAATGGTGGGAGCACAGGTGTATGTGATTACAGCAGCTGCTGGGCTGGGGTGGGCTCTAACTCTCTTTGGTGGCTGAGCTGGTCCTAGAGCTGGGGCATGTGCAGTGAGCACTTGACTCTGGGGCCCAGCATGCAAACTAGCTCACCAGGGCGATGGCTCCAGTGTCTGAGATGTGTGCGGGCCCATTGCAGCCACAGAGCCCAGGTCTGCAGTGTGGCTTCAGGGTCAGGACTCGCTGGGACGTGGGAGATGTGCAGATCCTTTCCTAAACTGGCTCAAGAGCACCTGCTTCTTGGGTGGTGCAGGGGTGTGCAGCTGCCTCCCCCTCTCTGGGGTTCCACAGAATGGCTGTTGCTACTCCAGTGGAAGAGGTGCCGATGTCCTCTGTGGAGCAGCCTCTGCAAACCACGGTGGTTCCCCCTGCGTGGCTGATAGCGATAGCGCCTGCCTTTCTTTTCCATTCCTAGCCGTGTCCTGGTGTCTCCAGCAGGCAGGTCTCACCAGCGACCCTTCCTGTGTGTATGTTTCTTTCGCTCCACTTTGTTGCTGCAGATTCTTTAATGGGCCCTGGAGCTCTCTCTGGGCTACTGTGGTTTGTGAACATCTGTCTGCAGTTGGGGTTTTCTGTTGGGGAATGAAGGCTGCTGTCTCCTACTCTGCCGTCTTGGGGACCTCACCTCCCATTGCACCCCATTCTTACTAAGTTTCCTATATTGAATGTTCTTCATGAATGTATCTCGAATAAATTCAAAAAGGACTGACACATGTGTTGGGAAGTAGTTAAAAGGAAATACCAGCTTCTGTTTTTTACACATGAGTAAAATGTTTGTTTGGTTTTTAAAAATTAAGGTAATCATAGTAGGAGTTTGTGTTGTAAACAAAATCAAATTTTTGAACAGTGTGTATAAATGATTGATAATATCTCTTATCCCTCAAAGATTTATAAATTAATGTGAATATCCTTTCTTTTATTGCATTGTCTCCAAATTCTCCATCTCTCTCACATAAAATAGAGGAAGTTTCCACTATGACACTTTTTATTGGGACATCCAAATTGTTTTATTTTAATAACTATTTCACTATGATTATTTAATTAAAATCTTACCTCCCACCATAGATGTAGAACTAGGATGGATAATCTGTATTTTATCAAAAATCATGGACCTATAGACAAAAATATTAGTTTTTAGAAAATTTTTTAAATTAAAAAAATTCTACTTATAAATAAAAAGCAAGTTTAACTTAAACTGCTTCAGTGGGATGAGCGTCCTCCCCGGTTTCTTTCCCACTGACAATCATTAGAAAATAAATCACAATTCTAGTTCCTTCTATTGATTCCCACCATGCTCTGCATTGTGGTTCTCTCTTCCTGGTTCCTAAAACGGAATGTAGCACAGCCGTGTTTGACCGGGGAGGGCAGTGTTAGAAGCAGATACTGATCTGGCGATGGTCCAGAGTGGCCGGGTCACCCAGTTCTTCAGCATTTCTTCACAGACTGGTCACTCTGAGGGCTGACATTTATTTCTGGAACAAACCAAGGAAGCTTCTTACAGAAAGCCAAACATCCCACTCATTGGAGGATAAAGGCCTCTATCCCTGGCAAAGCAACTGGGAAGTTCCTTTTGGTTGGGCAGCTTTCGTAAATTCTAAGAGGTGTGTGACTCTGATGCCCCTCATTTGCTGGGGCCCTTAAAAGCAGAAGGAAGTTTATTATTGGCTGCAGATGCAACTCAGGACAGTTCACAAAAGGGAAATGGACAACAGAAGCAGAGACAGGAAGGCTTTATGACCCAACACATCTTGCTGATTGGCCACATGGAGGCCCAGCTACAGCAGGAGATGAGATTTGAATGTCTGTGATGGACAAAGGTAGCACTGTGTCAACATCAGGCGTGGCTGGCATTGCAGGAAACTCCCTTGGAGTTGGACCCACGGTCACAAAGAACTGTTGAACAGCCAACTTGATTCAAGCTCTGTCCTGCAGGGAAAAGGAAAAGAGCTGAGAGGGAAATATTTATGCGCTCTAAAAATGTTAGATACCATAAAAACTTCTCCATAAATGTGAAATTAGCATACACTTAATGAGTGCCTACCAGGTGTTTTGTTTTCTCCAGTTCAACACCATCCACTTGAGCCACCAGGGTGCCAGGGGCTGGGTCTGTTTATCCAGCCGTATGTCTCCTCTCAGCCCCAGGCCTCTATAGCCAGTTGCCTTCTAGAATTATCCTCTTGGATGTCCCTCAGTGTTTCACGCAACACAGTCAAAGCTGAACTTTAACTTTTCCTCAGAAGCGATTCCTTTCCCTGTATTCTGTGTTTGCCCAGGAATGAAACTTTAGGGGGCATGTTAGGGTTGTTCCCTCCCCCGCCCGTTCACCAAGCCCTCACAGTGGCTCTTGCGTCCACGCTGTTGTCTCCGTGCGCACTGTCAGTCCACCTTCCACGCACCGCCAGTGTCACTCACCTGAAAATTCACTCTAATGTCAGTTATTGCTTAAAACTTCTTCATGGCTGTTACCTCAAGGATAAAATTCACAGTTCTTAAATTACATTAATAATAGCTAACGCTGATCGAGTGCTTAGTATGTAACAGGCACAAATCTAAATGCTGTATATAGATTAACTCCTTAATTTTCACAACACACTGTGAGGTAAGGGCTCTAATTATTCTCATCTTACAATGAAGAAACTGAGGCAAGTTTTCTCTCAGTGAATCCTGCATTCCAGTTATTACAAACTGCCTGCAGGGCTGCAAATGCTCTATGACTTGCCATACTTCATTTGCTTTTCTCTTCTCCCCGAATACCATTCCCACCTCATTTACCACTCCCTCAATATTGAGCAACACAGTGCCACCCCGGCTCTCTCCCTCCCAAACCATTCAGTGCTCCTTCCTTTTGTTGCCGTAATCTAATGTGTGTACACACGACTCTTCAGGTTTGTTAGTATCTAGAGGACATGGCCTGTGTCTAATTTTGTATGGATTTGCAAGGATTCAGAATACTTAGCAGTAATATCCTGTGTTCTTTATTAGCAGTAATGTGTATTACTAGCAGTAATCATGTGTATTATTAGCAGTAATATCATGTGTATCACTGCTACTTAAAAAAAACTTCTATTTAAACCCTTGGGCTTTTACAAAAATATACATCTGAGGGCATATTCATCCTTTGATAGTTATCTTGTAGCCTAGAAAAAGCTTAATCTGTATGCTAGGTATTCCTGCACCGTATGTAAGACAGGGGTCAGAAACCGTGGCCAACAGGCCAAATCCAGCCATTTTTAGTAAATAAAGTTGTGTTGGAGCATCGCCACACTCATCTGTTTGCATAAAGTCTATAGCTGCCTTCTCGCTACAACAGCAGAGTTGAATAGTTGCCGCAGAGACTTTATGGCCGAAGAAGCCAAAGATACTTACCATCTGGCCCTTTACAGAGAAACTTTGCTGATGCGTGATGTAGAAGATCAGGGGACTGGATTGAGTACTGTTTTAGTCCATTTAGTGTTGCTACCACAGAACACCTGAGACTAGGTCATTTATAAAGAAAAGAGGTTTCCTTGGCTCACACTTCTGGTGGTTGGAAAGTTCAAGATTGGGCAGCTCCACCTGGTGAGGCCTCAAGCTGCTGCAACTCTTGGCAGAAAGTAGAAGGGGAGTGAGTATGAGCAAGAGATCACCTGGCAAGAGAGGAAGCCAGGGAGAGAAATCAAGGAACCCAGGCTCTTTTTAACAACCCATTCTCATGAGAATGAACCCAGTCCTGTGAGGGGAAGAACTCACCTCCTCACCCCCACAGGAGGGCATTAATCTATTCATGAGGGATCTGCCCCCATGACCCAAAAACCTCCCACCAGGCGCCACCTGCCAGCACTGCCACATTGGAGAGCAAATTTTAACATGATTTCGGTCAGGACAAGCCACATCCCAACTATAGCAAGTAAGTATACATTGATGTAATCACATATATATATTTGTAACAAGATCAACAAAGTCACCTGCAAAAATGTGTTTTATTAAACAGAGCTATTGTTTTTCCTGGTTTTAGAAATGAGATTTTTTTCCCCTAAACATACCAGTAGGGTGGCTCTAAGAGAAAGAGATTGTTCTAGGAGAAGCAGCACCAGTGTCCAGCCAGGCTCTTACAAACCCTCTCTGGGCTTCAGTTTCTCCTTCTATTAGCAGAATAGAATATATTATCTTAGAATATATGACCTTCCAGTTCAGGAATATCAGAGTCTGTGTTCATACTGTTTAGTTGAGCATACATGACATTTTTCTCCTTGGCAGGTAACATATTCGAGTCATTACCTTACTTGAATTTGTTGTTTAATTAAAGGCCAGCTCCTTTTGCAATGAGTTTGTTACACATTGCTCATAAGTCATGCATCTAACATAGGCTGTTTATGGCGTTACATTCATTCATATTTTTCACAATCCTATTAATTTCCTTTTTCACAGAATTATGTTAGAGTTGTCGAGGTCTGGTGGGATGAATACAAAGACTACTTCTACGCCAGTCGTCCTGAATCACAGGCATTACCATACGGGGATATATCGGAGCTGAAGAAATTTCGAGAAGATCACAACTGCAAAAGTTTCAAGTGGTTCATGGAAGAAATAGCTTATGATATCCCTTCACACTACCCTTTGCCACCCAAAAATGTTGAATGGGGAGAAGTAAGTACCAGCGGATATTCACATCTCAAAGTGCATGTGTTCAGAGTCTGAGTTTAGGAGAAGGCAGAGAGAGGTGAAAATGTGTGAGTGAAAGAGAATTCTTGGGGAAACGTTTGGGTAAAACTCGTCTGGTAGCATCCACCACCCTCCACTAGACAACCACAGCTGCCTGCCCAGCCTTTGCACATGTGGCTTTCTGGCCTGTTGCACGTCCCCTCCCTCCTCCAGCACCTGCCACTTCCCTGCCCTCGACAGCTAGAGCCAGTGTCAGTTATTTCTGTGGTTAGGTAGCTTTACTTTATTCGCTTCTCATTCACATGAATTATCACGATTCTGAAATCGTATCATTCTATTTTTTTCTTCTGTGGTATTGTATGGAAATCTATAGGCCAGTGCCCTTAGCTGGAATGAGCCCATTCTAATGTTGACTTCAAGACCATAAATGATTTCAAAGATGACTAAAAACTTCTCAGAAAGTATGCTCGAAACTACTTAGACTGACAATACAGTCATAACCTGGCATTGTACATACCCAGATTTTCCCTGTGAACTGCAGTATTTAACGTGAAACTTCTACCCTTATGCTAGAGTTTATTAAATATTAAACTGTTGCCTGCTTTTTGCTTCTTTGTTCTTTTTTTTTTTTCTTTTCTTTTTTTTAGATCAGAGGCTTTGAAACTGCTTACTGCATCGATAGCATGGGGAGAACAAATGGAGGCTTTGTTGAACTAGGACCCTGCCACAGGATGGGAGGGAATCAGGTAAATCACCTTCCTTTTCTGTTTGAATTGGTCTGTGTTGAAAGCTGCCAGGTTTATTGATCACAGGGTTTAGTTTGGTTTTCAATTTGGTAAGTTTGTTTTGATAAAGTAAAACATTCTCTGAAAAATTGACAGTGTTAAAACATTCACTTAAATGATGGATACAATAGCAGCATTGGTTTTCACATAAGCAATCAGAATCTAGAATTGATGTCTACCTAACAGAAGAAATTGAAATATACTCTGGTGGGAGTATATATTTTGTCACTACCATAACTATTAATCCTAGCTCCCTAACAATAATTTTTGCAAATATTATTTAGATTGTGAAACATTATCAGGTCTGTTTAGGTTGTGAAACATTATCAGGTCTGTTTCTGCTTTTCATTTTCTCACCTTGTTGGTACATAAAAATTTGTGTTAATGACCCATTCTGTATCTTAGAGGCTAAAGAACATAATCATTTAATAGAGGTCTTCACTAACATCAAAATAAATATAAGTCCTGTCTGTGGACTTATAGTTCCACACAGAAAAATTATAGAGAAATAAGTTAGTCATCCAGTTTAATTATAGGAGTTAACTCACTTCCTCACTTCCTCCTGCCCTCCTTTTTTTTGTAGCTTTTCAGAATCAATGAAGCAAATCAACTCATGCAGTATGACCAGTGTTTGACAAAGGGGACTGATGGATCAAAAGTTATGATTACACACTGTAATCTAAATGGATTTAAGGAATGGCAGTACTTCAAGGTATTCTGCATTTTGACGCCTGAAATAATATTATATGCTATTTCATTTTCAGTAACACCTAGCATGTAGAATTTAGAAGAGTAAATCTTAAAACTTGCATTCACATTGGCTTGAGTTTTCCTCTCATTTAGTCATTTGTATAGGTTTTTCCAAGCACTGAATGACTCTGTTCCATAATGAAGCATCACTTTTGTTCTGCGGTACAATATTGTCATGTGATGAGGTCACAAAGATGTACATGAAGACCCACTGCAATTTCAGTAGCACAGGAAAATTGGTGTTCTGTGAGGCAGCCATCCCCATCGTTCTTGTATCAAAATCTGATTTTTAAAATTTAAGTGAACCATTCATTAATGTAAAATATATTTGGTTAATATTTCTTGTTGTCCAGCAGGTGGCGATAGAGACAAACTAATAAAACTTGGAAAGGAAGCCTTTCATAACATCTTTATCATTGTTGGTTGCTAAATACAACAGGATAAATGTAGCCAGTTTCTTGCTTTAAAAGTCAAATTTAGTTATTCACTTGACCATGCTGGGACGGTATTTCTGTTTCAGCTGTGAGTATTTACAGTTCTGTGGCAAGTTGAGGATTACAATGGATTTATGTATAGTTTTCAAAGCCTAAATTTGGCTAAAATAAATCAGATTTTTATGAAACAATAAGTTGGGAAAGCTGCCTCAAATCGAAAGAATGTGGCAACTCGAAATTTTATTTACTCACCTAGTATTTATTACCATTTCCCATCTGTGAGGCAAGCACTTGTTTGCTTTGAAGTACTGTTATGACCCAGCTTAATATTCCCTGCTGTCGTCACTCGTGGATAATTACCATTAAGTGGTAAGCATGTTATCAACTGCTGATTTTTTTCCTGTAACAAGTTAGGAAGGAGAAGATTAATATAAACCCTAAAGAATAGAACATTTATTTTCACAAAGAATAATGAATAATAGCAATAAATGTAGGGGTCAGTGATAACAGTATTAGCAAATTAGTAAAAGAAGGTTAGCAGACCAGAAACTAATGGATAAAAGCTGGGCGTGGTGGCACATGCCCATAATCCCAGCTACTTGGGAGGCTGAGGCAGGAGGATCACTTGAGCCCAGCAAGACCCAGTGTTAAAAAAAAAGAAGTAGTAGTAGTAATGGATAAAAAAATGGAAAGAACATGTTTTAGATATTTTAGAGAACACAGCACTGAATATTTATGTATTAGACATTCCTAAATGTGCACTGAAGCCCAATGATGTGGTGCACTGTGTGGCATTTCAGAAAATAGGTTAAAGTGCACTATAGTACAATGGCAGAGAAGAAAAAGATGCAAAAATAAAAATAAACAAGATGCCATAGGACAGCAAAAAGGAAAATAGGAGGAATTATTTCACTGCACTAGCTCCTGAAATATAAAAAAGCTTTCCTTGGATGATAAATAAGAAAACTGGATGAGCAAAGGCATGGCATCAAAATGCATAGGAAATTCTAAGAATCACATTTAGTCCGGTGTCCCTGAATTGTGTTCCATAGGAAAGAAATTGAACTTCATTTTTTGAGTTTTGGAGAGCGATTGACATTATTTGAGGAAGGTGGTGATCAGAAACAATGGGTACTTTTAGGAAAATAATTCTGAAAACATGTAAAGTATAGACTGATGAAGCCAGGAGATCAGCTTAAGCAGCAGTTTTCAAACTTTCTGGCCTCTGGATTCCCTTTTATACTCTTAAAAATTAATGAAACTTGCCCAAACAGCTTTTGTTTATATAGGTTATCACTAACAATATTTCCAGAATTAGAAGTTAAAGCTAAGAAATTTGTTAAATTTTTATATGTTAATTCATGTAAAAGTAACAATAATAATCCTATCACATTTTAATCTAAATAACATTTTTAATGAAAAATAACAATTTTTTCCACAAAAATAGTGAGAAGAATGGCATTATTCTATATTTTTGCAAATCCCTTTAATGTCTGGTTTAATATAGAAGACAGCCAGATTCTCATACTGTTTCTGCCTTCATTCTGATGCGGTATATTGTTTTAGTTGATGTATATGAGAAAATCCAGCTTCACTCAAATACGTGGTTGGAAAAGAAAGGGGTAATGGAATAGCCTTTTCAGATCACTGTGGCAATTATTCTTTGGTTCTACACAACTTAGTAAGTGGTAGCAATGTATGGTATCCTCAAGCATTGCACTTCATTATGTGGAAGTACTTTATACATATTTCCCATTCCACCTCATAGAATATTTTAAAAAGTATACTCAAAGGTCAAGACTAAATAAAATTAATAAGGGTTGCTACTTCATCAAGGACATCCTTAAGTGAAACTGGCATTTTCTTTTTTAACTGTGTGTGGCAGTGAAGAATCCAACTACAGGTACTAGCATAGTTTGGTGTCACTGCTTGATTCATGCTAAGGCCCCAGCAGTTTTCCTTACCATTGGTTTTGCACCATCAGTATGAATATCAAAATAAATAGTAAAAAGGGAAAATGGGGTCTTTGTATTATTATGAAAATAGTTTCAGCCTTACAGACCCAATGAGGACCACACTTTGAGAAGCCCTCAGCTATCATTGAAGAAACCTGCATAATATGATGAGAGCTAACCTAGGGCATCTGCAGTGGGGATGAGAACGGATATACACCAGAGACGTTGCAAATATCATTCTTCAGTGGCTGCTGTAATATGAACAAATGAGGGAAAGTACAATATTTCCTGAGGACTGGAAAACTGGTATTGTCATTAGCCGAGACAGGAACCAGAGAAGTATGTTTGGAGGGGAAGATAATGAATCTAGGTTTGTATACATTGAATTTGAGGTACCAGCAGTATATTATGACTTAATAAAAGAACTTAGGACTACTTAGAAGACTGACAATCACGAGAAATGCAAAGTCTGAGGTATGGTTGGTATAAGCTTGTCCATTTGTTTGAATTGTCTTCTTTGGAAAGTCAGGTAACAACTTCTTTTAATGTCAGTGATATCAAGAGTCCAAATTTTAAAACTTCTTTTTCCTTATTCTGTTTTCTAGAACGTGCACAGATTTACTCACATTCCTTCAGGAAAGTGCTTAGATCGCTCAGAGGTCCTACATCAAGTATTCATCTCCAATTGTGACTCCAATAAAATGACTCAAAAGTGGGAAATGAATAACATTCATAGTGTTTAGAAAGAATAAAAGAAACCAATAACCTACCTACTGACAAGTAAATTTATACAGGACTGAAAACCGCCTGAAACCTGCTGCAACTATTATTATTAACTCTGTACAGCTCCAAACCCAGAACCTCCTGATCAGTTTGAAGGACATTGATAAACTGTGATTTTACAATAACATTATCATCTGCAGTTACTGTTTACAAAACTGCTTTTACCTTAAACTTTGTAGATGTTTACATCTTTTTTGTTTTGTTTTTAGATGATGTTGGTAATTTGTGCCTTTAGCTCTGTTTTATTAGAATAGAGTTAAAAGCATGTTGTCTTCTTTGGGATTACACTCAGGGGTCTGAAAGGCAGTTTGATTTTTTTTTTTTAAACACACTTGAAAAAAGGTTGGAGTAACCAGACTTTCATATATGAATTGGTAGTTATCAACCTGTTGTGTCTTTATTTAATTTTACATCTTTTTGAAGCACTGCCACAGGTTATTAGCCAAGGTGGCCTTCCTTCACAGTCATGCTGCTTTTTTGAAAGGTGAATTTCAACACATTTAGTGCCTCTTTCATTTCTCAGTATATATTTCAAGAGCTTTTGATGAAATTTATAGAATGGTAATGATGGAATTGTCACCTGTATGGGGAATACTTTTACTACTCAGAAATGAATTTATGTGCTGCCCTTTGCTATGAAGTTGAATGTTGTTTAGCTTAAAAAAGAAATAATATGGAACATCCCAAGCTATTCCAGAGGGTTTGAAGTTGTGTGGCATTATCTTCCTTACCTGCTGGCATTCCCAGTGCCCTCTGTCCATGCCAACACCTAGGATTGCAAAGGAGTCTTCTAACTAGAGAAACTGTCCACTAACATTTGGGATTTACTTTTCTTCAGTATCTGTCACCATAGAAAACTATAAATAATTCTCAATTTTGAAACTTCAAAGGGGAGTAACAAAAAACAACAAAACACCACTATAAACATGTCAAAGATTCATTCTGACTGAAGAATTTCCAAGCCCTTATTAGATTAAGCCTTATAAAATTCATGTGCATTATAACCTAAGCTGTGCAACCTATGAATCCAAGAGTGAATTGATGTTTCATTTTTATCTTCATCCAAATGAAATTCCCTGCATGTTTTTGAAATTAATAAAAGACTATTTAAGAATATAGTTTATTAACAAATGTTTAAATACTTAATGTTAGATTGGGTGTTAGTTCCCTAGTGTTTCTTAATTTCTTTTTAGGAATCATATTTTTATTAGTACTTTTCCAGTGAAAAGATTTATTTGGATTTAAACATTTATTAAGATAGTATCTACTATAGGAGAACCAAATACTACAAATGGTTAATTAGATTTTAATTTCTAATTAAATATCTTTTATCACCCAAAAGATTAAAATGCCTAAATTGAGTGCTTAATAAAACTATGATAAGTGGGGAATGGCAAGTAAATTAAGCATTACTGATCTTGCAATCATGATGTCATTACAATGAAAGGAATTCACAAACTACTGCCAGAGGGAAATATATATTTTTTTTAATTTAAGAGGGAAAGGTTTTTAATTAAAGCTTAAAAAAGAAAAAACTTACATTTATTTAACAGAAAAGCCTACAAATTTGTTTCTTCCAAGCTTAGCTCTTAAATTTGGAGAGTCAAAATTAAACATCCTCAACAGAGTTTTATTTATAATTTTGAATTGTCAATTTGTATTTTGCTACTGATCTGTGATCAACCATTTTAACTTTCATCTCTAAGGATGTTTAAAAGGAATATTTGTATGCTTATGTAATTGCAAAATAAATCAACCATAAAAAAGAAACTAAGAGAGAATTGATACTTTACTTGTGTGTTTGCAGGTAGGCTCCATTTTGCAAGTTGAGTAGATTATAACCTTGTTAACTATGCATAGGCCTAAGAAAGGTGGCAATGAACTGTGCATGTAAATTTTAAATGGGTATTTTGTGCAATTCATTAAGATACTCTATGAATATGATTCTATATATTGAAATCAGAAACCTTACCAAACAAAAAACATCAGAAGCTGCTGCCATAATGACTATTTTCTACGGTAGGCTGCTTTGGAAATAATTCCCATATCCTTGCTTTGTAAGTTGATAATATCACTATGCATTTCTACACATTTTATAAATTTGATTTATGCAGATTTTGATACACTGTATGTTTCTGTAGAAATTGTATAAATATTCAAAATTTTATTAGGGTAAATTTGAGAAGTTTATGTATATCTTAATTCTGGGTTGCTTGTTTTTTAGGTGAGAAAAATAAAATATTGTATTTTAATCCATGAGTTTTTTCATTACTTGTAATTATTTCTAAATCTAAACACTGAGGCCGGGCGTGGTGGCTCACGTCTGTAATCCTAGCACTCTGGGAGGCCAAGGAAGGTGGATCACTCGAGGTCAGGAGTTTGAGACCAGCCTGAGCAAGAGTGAGACCCCATCTCTACTAAAAATAGAAAGAAATGATTTGGACAGCTAAAATATATATATAGAAAAAATTAGCCGGGCATGGTGGCGCATGCCTGTAGTCCCAGCTACTCGATTGCTTAAGCCCAGGAGTTTGAGGTTGCTGTGAGCTAAGCTGACGCCACAGCACTCACTCTAGCCCGGGCAACAGAGTGAGACTCTGTCTCAAAAAATAAATAAATAAATAAATCTAAACACTGCACATTTGAAAGAATTACTTGACTTTATTGTTTACAAGATACACTTAATAGCTAAAATATTATAAACCATAGTTGAGTATGTATGTGCTGGAGTGTTAGAATTCTGTTACACATGCTTAGAATACTCAGATCTTACATATCTGTAGGAAGGAAACAGTTTATTTTTACCTGTTTGCCTATGTATAGCAATTTTTTAAAGTCACCCATCCAATTATAAAAAATAACCCTAGCAACATACTATCTTTCTTAGCAGCAGATTATACTATATAATTTCCTACTAGAAGCAAAAATGTCTTTAAATCAAAATTCTTTACAACCTGACAGAATGAGTAGAGAGAAGAGAAATGAAATTAGACATAGTCCATAGGACCTGTGGTACAAAACACAACATGTCAACAGACATGTGTTACTTGCTAACAGATTCAAGTAAGTGGCTGTGTTGATTTGTCTCAACTGACTAATATTGTCATGTCTCCCAATTCTTAAGTGCTGTAGAGGTAGGCTAAGAAAACTGAAAAAGTGACAGCACCAGACTAAATAGGGGCTCACTTATTTCTTAAGATAGTCTCTTACAGGGATCTTGAACAGAATGTAATTGAAAAGAAAAAACACTCCGTATACAATTCAATGGAAAACATGGCAGGTACCTAACCAGACCAGAGCCAGATATCTAGTAGGCCAATAGTTTAGATATATGCAAATTATTCCATGTGAGAACCACCAAAAAGTATTGAGCACTATGAAAATATATATTATTCATTAGAAACAATCTGTTGTAAGAAATTGGACAGAAGAGAGAATTGTTTTTGGGGACCACTGTACCTGGAACTTGAGATTAAAAAGACACTCTCTAAATTAGATCCAACAATTGCTTACTAATTCTGATTTTTAAGATTATAAAATGCTCATAATAGAACATTGGTAGATTTGTTTTCTGAATGAATCAGGCCTGAGGCCTACATCTGAGCACAGGTAGATGGAGGGCTCCTTAATTTTCATAATAGAATATTAAAATATGCTCATCTGAATGGCAGTATATACAGTATGATGGACTCTGAAGTCTGTATTCGAATCCCTATTCCACTACAAATTATCTGTATGACCTTGCGTATGAACTATTTAACCTCTTATACCTCAGTTTCCTCATTTGTAGAATGGGGGAAATAAGTGCCTATTTTATAGGGCTGTCATTAGGATTTAAACAGTTAACATATCTAAAGTGCTTAGAATAGTTCCTGACACATAGTCAAGGTAATATAAATGTTAACTATTATTCAAGTTTCAAAGTCTTAAAATCTGTCTTTAATCAGAAGAGTAAGACAGCTATGTTGCAGACCTCCATAAAGACTATGTGTGTGTGCATGTGTTTCATATATCAGATATCATTACCTCCCCCCCCAACTTTACAAGTGAAGAAATGAAGACCAGAAGTTAAAGAAACTGGGGGTGAAATGATTACCTTAAGGGAAAAAATTATCTCCACGTCATGCCAATCACATAGCATGTGTAGAATGTAGTTTTCAGTTCAATTCTTGGATAGAACTAAGTGTATCTTGAAGAATATCTCAGATAGTGCATCCTTTAAATTATCTTTAAATTTCTCTTAGAGCAAATAAACTCCAGCTATATTAAGGATTAAAAGCCCAAAACAAAACTAGAACTTCTAGTAGAAAATAGAGATGAATAGACTTATACTTCTGGCTATGACATAGTAATTGGTATTGGACTTATACTATTCTAAACTATAAAATGACAAAATATATGAAGCAACTGTTTTCAGGAATTGGGTAACAGTCAAAGCAGACTGATATTTAAAAGAAGGGAAATACACGGGTAAACCTCAGGTTCACCATGTCTGTTTTTTGGGGAGAATGTTCCCGACCATGATACAAGGAGTGGAGCTGAGTGGTGATATCACTGAGCTGAGGAGGCAGAGAGAGTTTGGGGCTTCTAAAACAGCTGGAATTTACAAGGCAGGTTAGTGGAGGGGAGTGCACTTGAGTACCAGATCTATACAGCAATTTTTATAGCCCTACCATTTGCAATAGCAAACACCCTGGAAACAACCTAAATGCCCATCAACAGGAGAATGAATGAATTGTGGTATGAATGAACTAGTTATAAACAAGTTTCAGTAATATAGGGTTAAGTGCAAAAGACAATTCCCAAAAGACTTCATTCAGAACCTTTTATAAATATCAAAAGCAACTAAAAGTAAATATACATCAAGTTGCACTTTTATACATGAGAGGTTAAATAACTTGTCCAAGTCCACAAATTCAGTATTGGGGTCAAAGACAAATCAACTCCAGTACTCAATATGCCTAGAACCCTGTGGCATGAATTTACATTTGGTCCTAGGAAAAACTCTCCTAAAAACGTGTTTTCCATGTAACTTAATTTTCTTCTCCACCTAGACTGTCAAGAATCTCAGAACTGAATCTGATACTCTATCAGCACCTGTATTAACTCATATACCTTGGTATGTATATGCTTTTAGCTAATATTTATTGAGCATTTATTTCTTGCCAACAGGATAAATGTATTACCTCATTTAATCCTCAAAAAAATTTCAAATTTTACAGATGAGGAAACAGCGGTTATAAGTTGTCTGGTATGACCAAACCAGTAAGAAAAACAGAGCCTTATTCAAACTGATTCACCACCTCACTTTTAATTTTTCATAATCTTGTTTTTTCCCTTTGTATTTTTACAATTTTTTTTTTGCATAAACCATGTAATTTTGGGGGAAAATGTGAAGAACTAAAGAATTATATAAATGTGAATGAGTTTTACTATCTCTTACCTGCCCTAGGACAATGTCCAAGTTGGTTGCCATTTCTTTCTAAAGAAAGGAGACTGGACTAAATGATATGAAGGCCATTTCCAGTTCTAAACGGTAAGCTGCATACTGCTTAAAAGTTATTTTTCTTTCCTTTAAATGTGACAGTCTAGTTGTACTCCTAAGTCACTGTTCTATAGATGTAGTAACACCTAGGATGAGGCTCGTTAAAAGAAGTCTGCACTGTTAAGTCCTGAAGAATAAAGACCCAGTAACACAATGAAGTTCCATTGAAACCTCTGTCTAGATCTTTCTGTAGTTCATAAGCATGATTGGGTTTTCATGCACACGAGTGAGATGTGCCTCCCTCAATCTTTGTTAAGACGTCGGCACATAACCCATCTGACATGAAGAAGAAAAAAAAGAAACCTGTCTATATTTACCTTTACTGCAGGATAAAAAGCTGAATTTCCTATCAGGGCAAGAAGGGTTTCTTAATTATAAAAACAATGCTTAGCTGTAAGGTATACATAAACTTTATCAACAGTCCTAATTCAAGTAAACTTACTATTAATAATCTTTTATTTACCTACACAATTTATATAGAAGTGGCAAACTGATGACATTTGGGCTGAATCTCTACCATAAACATTTGTTCTTTGACCTGAAATTTTGAATTCACTGCCAATGCTGTATTTAAAATTCAGATTTCACAATTTTTTAAATATAGATTTCTGGTTCCACTTGAAAATTTGGGAGATCTGAGAATCCTACATTTCCATCGAGCAACAGGACTAAGCTGTTTCCTTTATCCCGAGTATTTGTATGTTTATCAATATACATAGAACACTATGTTTTTGGCACTAAGGGTACAAGAGTATACAAAAACAAATTTCACCACCCTCATTTTTTTTTTTTTTTTTTTGAGACAGGATCTTGCTGTTGCCCAGGCTGGAGTGCAGTGGTGTCATCATAGCTCACTGCAGCCTCAAACTCCTGGGGAGCTTACTTTCCCATATGCTCCTTCACTTCACCACATCCAGCCCTTTTCCCTGTCTAGTCTCTATTATAGGTCTCTGCATTTCCTACCGTCAATAAATATCCTAAAAATGTCAATAGTCTCTTAATAAGAATCTCATGAAGAACTAAACCCCAAATGCTTATTTCTAGAAAGGTATGAAGTTCCACTTTTAAAGGACTAAATCTTATGCAATGGCTAACAACCCCTTTAGCTTTCTTCTTGCTATTCTCCAAGAAATAAAATCACTACTACCTTGTAAAACATTTTCAGTGATATACATAGTAATTAAAAGTCAGGTGTTGTACTATTCTTAGACAAGCTTATGATTTACTGTTTAAAGTAAACGATGCTGTGAAAAGGCTAAATACTTACCAAAAAGCATACTGTCATCTATTGGCCAAGTTTGCAGTGAGTGCTTTGCTACCTAAGGGACTTTAGGATCTTCTAACCCATCCCTGCTTTTATAGATGAAAAAACAAAAGTAGTGACTGATACTAGGAAAGAAATTTGAGCCCCCACCTTAGTCTTTGCACCAAAATAAATTCCAGAAGGAACAAAGATTTAATTAAATTTTTTAAAAAAGAAACCAAAGTACAATTGTTTTTATGGTCTTTCAGTTTTATCATCTTTGAGTGGGAAAGGCCTCCCAAAAAAAACATATCAGGGAAAGAACTGATAAATTTGCCTACATAAAAATAAGAAATCTCTGCATGAAAAAAGTATCATAAACAAAGTCAAAAGACAAATGACAGAGAAAAATATTTACATGTCACAAAGGGTCATTTTCCTTAATACACATGAATTATTAATAAACAGACCAATG